>VWPW01000167.1:1055908-1181232 GCA_013389825.1 Crypturellus undulatus
GCGCCCGTAGCGGCGGCGCTGCCGGCATGGCCGAGCCGGGCGCACCCGCCGCCGCCGGCGCCGTCCCTCCTCCTTCCCTTTGCGGCGGCGGCGGCTGCTGCTCGTCGCCGTGTGGGAGGAGGGCAGCGGGGATGGACTTGAGCTTGCGGGCTCGCTGCTAGGGCGGCAGCGCCGCGCGCAGCGCACGGAGGCAGCGCTGTCCCCGCCGCTCTCCTTTCCTCTTTCCTCTCCTTTTTTCCTCCCCCCCCTCTTTTTTTTTTTTTTTCTCCCCTCCTCTCTCTCTCTCTCTCTCCGTCGCCCGCACCGGGCGCTGCTCGCCCGCACCCCCCCCCCGCCTCTGCCCTTTCCTCCCTGCGCGCCTCCCGCCGCGGCAGATGCGCCGGGGCCCGCCGCGCAGCTGGGACTATGGTGAAATTTCCAGCGCTCACCAACTACTGGCCCCTCATCCGCTTCCTCGTGCCCCTGGGCATCACCAACATCGCCATCGACTTCGGCGAGCAGGTAACCGCCGCGGCGAGGGGCTCCCGCCCCGCAGCCGGCCGGGCTGGGGCTGCCGCTGCCGCTGCCGCTGCTGCTGCCCGATGCGCCGGGTGCGGTGGCCGCAGCTCCCTCCTTTCCCTTTTTCCTTTTTATTTTCCTGTATATCAGGGTTATATAATCTAAAATTACATAATGCGTTTTGCTTTTTATTTTTTTTCCTGTTTTCCCCCCTGCTATCGAAATGTTTTTATTTCTCTCAGGTGCAAATCGCAGCATGCTGTTGCTGTTGTTATTATTGTTATTTATCCTCCCCGTCTGCGCAAGGGCGAGCGGCCGCGCTGCAGTCTCCTTCTCAGGCCCCGGCGACCCGGGCCGTTTGAAGGGGTGCCGGGGAGCGACCTGCTGCAGCCTGGTTCGGTTCGGTGCAGAGCCGCGACCAGGGGGCACCGGGGACCCTCCGCACGGCACCGGCGCTGAGACAGGGCAGGCGGCCGCGAGAAGAGCTGCTGCTGCCCCCGCCACGGCTGCTGCCGCCGCTCCTTGTGCAGCCAGCGAGCATCCCCTGCAGCCCCGCTCGGCACCCTCGCTGAGCCGAGGCTCTCCCGCAGCCCTTCTCCTCCTCCCTAATCCCGGCTTGCGGCGCTGGCACTATAAATACCGCCCGGGATCCGCGTGTGCTCCTCTCATCCCGAGCATTTCATCCGGGATGCTTATCTGTCACCACGTTGGGATGTGGAAAGCACCCGGTTCTCTCCAGTCGGGGTTTGTGTGAGCCTTGCGTGGAAATTTTTCGTGAGGGCAGGACTCACTGGTGCTTATTCACAAGTGCAGAGCTGGACAGGCACAATAAGTAGCTCTTGTCACTTTCAGCCTTGCCCTGAGTTGCTCGGTTTTGCCAAGCTGCTGTTTCCTAACCAGAGCATGCGTTTGCTCCTTGGGCAAAGATACTGAGAAATTAGTAGGTAATTCCACCTGTAGGTAAAGAGCAAAATCAAAGGAAAAACCTTGCAGCAGGGGGAAATAGTTAATGCTAGTGCTACATTTATCATAGTTGTTACAGTCTCCTGGTCCTGTAAATTTAGATAAGCTATTATATTTAAAAAGGTGCAATTGCATTCTTGTCTAGTGACCACATACTTTCCTACTAAGTCAGTCTTCTATAAGCCTCCCTCAAGAATCAGAGGAGAGGAAGAGGGACAAGTTGCTTAAATATCAAAATCCGGTGTGCGACAGACATTAAAACGAAAGCAGTTCCTACAGAGAGAGTGTGACAGGTGCAGATATACAATTTGTTTCAAACAAGGTCAGCCAGATTCACAGTCAACGCTCGTGTGGTAAAAAGTTCCCACTGTCTTCAGTAGGCTTTGGATCAGGCTTCAAAATTAGCAAGCAAATTGTTAAGCATCCCTCAAACTGGTGTGGTTTAGCAGGTGAGGAGCTCTTGCATCCACAAAGAAATTGCAGTTCTATAAGTGAGGGCCCTTCTGTCTGGCCTTGCGCACATATCACTGCGGGGATGATAATTTACAATGTTAATACTCATAAACACATATCTATACAACTCTCACAGCACTGTGGAGACAGTGTCTTGCAAAAGGGAATTTAAATGATAGGCACCTCAGAGGTTGGGATCGTCCCTCCAGACTCTTGGGGTTATTCCATGTTTGTCAGGCTTGGGAGGTACTTAACTAAAAAGGAGAAAATCTAGGGAGCAGAAAACCTTGGGTCAGAAATGGGAGTTGGAACCAGCCTAGTGGGAGACTTACCCAGATGGCAGTCGGGAAACTGAGGCAGGGACAAAGTGACTCCCGGTCTACAAAGACGCTGTTGCATCCACAAGGATAGTAGTTTTATTTTCCTGTATATAATATGTGAAGTTGTTATATTTGTAGGACATTACAACAAGGCTTGTGTTGCTGTAAATACACTGATCTCCTGAGCCTGTCAGCTTTTTGCTCCCCCAAATTGTAATCGTTTTAATAACAGTGCAGAATGGAGGCAACATAAATGAGTGGCTGTGCGAACCGATAGCTCTGAGAGGCTTCAGTACCTCCTTTTGTGAATGCATGCTTTAGATAAGAAAGATTTCTAAGAAGTTTAATATGTTATATGTTAAGAACATTAATATGTTAGTCAAATTTACATGAAATGAAGTTACCATCTCAGAACAATACTGTAGAAGAGAATCTTTCTTTTTAAGATTTTTTTTCTAGCTTTTTTAGGAATATTCTAAGTCATGAGTTTTGATATGACTTCCACATTGATATGCCGTATTCCTACATTGCTTTCCTCAAGCAGGAAGAGTATTTGTTAGCAGAATGTTCAAATCAGAGCCTTTTTAACAAAACCTAAGACTCTAGCCTGAGATTGAAAAGCAAGAAGATACCATTATCTCAAATTTTCTTAGCTTGAGAGACTTCTCTAGGTTTTCAATACCTTTACTCAATGCCTAATGCGAAAATTTCAGTAAATATTTGTAGAAGATTGTTTATGGCAATATTGTCCTATATAATTGTGTATTTCCTTTGTCAATTCTGTTCTGTTTGTGGGAGGTAAGGAATGCTGGAGCAATGCTCGCAAATCCTAACATGCTCATCTTCTGCAGCCTGCTCCAGACCTGGGATGGTCAATGGGGAGACAGTCTTGGCCTTTGGGCCCTAATCCAGTAACCCTTTAGGCCAAAGCTGTATTACAGAGGTACTCCAATCTAGGCAGCACAGCTCATTTGTTTAGCTTGTAAGATCTTCTTGGACCACTATCCAAATTATGGTTCTACTAAAAACAGGTAGAGCAGGTAAATTAATAGAAGATTAGAGAAGTAAAGCATTTCTAAGCTATTTTTATTATTTCCTTTTGCAGCACACTTCTTACAAAATTTATTTATAATACTGTATAGTTTTATGAAGTTTTCTTCTTAGAGTAAGGCCTCCAGGAAAATAGATCCAAATATTTTGACTCATCTTTCCTTCTGTGCATAATATGTATAAGCATGTGCACGTAGATGCACATGTATTTATTTATTTAGCTTTCTATACCCATGCACACCCCACAGCATCTTCAATAATGCTACCCATGCCCACACACTCAAATAGCCATCGCCATCCAAATCTGTCTTCCTTTAAGACCCTTTCAAAGCTGCCCATGGACATTTTGAGGGCCCAATTGGTGATTTCTATGTACATTTGTATTAGCGTTGTTAGAGAAGGGGAGAAGTGTGGAAGTGTGGTGCACGTCACTTAACTACCTTAACCTTAGGAGCACGCAGCCCACCTCAGGCAGGATTAGATGCAGTTTGCAACTATGGCTGATAACCCTGCTTGCTCCTTGCAGGGTCACACAGGACAGCTGCAGTATTTTGAAAATAGTGTCAGCACTAGGTGGCCTGTAGTTCCTTAATTATCAGCTGGAGCAGTGTGCGTTGTTTTTTTCCAGTTTAGCAGGAAATATTTCCAGGCCTTGAATTATTAGTTTGAATTGGTGTCACTGGCCATTGGTTGGGCAGTTTTATTCCCTAACATAACCATTGCATCCTCAGACATAATTTCCTTCAGTGGCACATAGCTCCTTGGAAACTAAAAATAAGCAAACAGAGTCCTACTGCTGCTGTCTCCTGAAATCACTGGGGTGCCCTGGCCCTGCAGAGAAATTGCCATGGATTGCACACGAGTTAGTAGCTGGGATTAAACAGGCAAGTGATAAAGAAAATGCTAACTATTTTTTATTGGATTTCTTTTTTGTAGTCATTGCTTGAAAAATAAGCAGCTTTTGTTTTTAAAGTTGTGTTTGCATAGGCTTCTTTTTTTGTTATTAAGAAAAAAAGAGTGTTGCCAGAAAAGCAGAACAAGTCGTGAATAATGTATCAAAAAGAATTAGGGAGCTTATCTTCTGTCCGTGGCATTTGCAAACCTAGTAGGAGGTTAAACATTTTGATTAATGCTTTATGAAGACCATTTCAGGGCTGGGTGTTATTGCCTGGAAGTTCAGACAAAGCAATGGGAGAGCTCATATTCCCAACTGTTCCTGTGGGATTTGGGCCAAGTTACATAACCTTTTCATGTCACAGTTCACCTGTCTTTGAAGTGTGCATAAACGCCTACCTATGTGTCACAAGGACGTAATGAAAATTAGTGTTTCAGAAATGCTGTGAGATGAAAGGCACTATATGAGTACAAAGTATTCCTGTGATTGCTATTCTGAGAGGTCAGTGGCTCATTTAAATCAGATAGGACTTTAGTACCATATAAACAAGAGGCCCAACAAGATCTTACAATCGATATAGACTGTGACTGTATGTGATTACCACCACCACATTATTATAATGGCACTAGTATGGTAATTTTAAATTAAATGTAGATCAAATTGTGTTGAAGAAGCAAAAATCTACAAAGTCTACTATCAACAGATTTTATTTTCCCACAAGTGGTAGTATTTTGAAGGCGTTATTTTCTTCTGCAGAATTTGCAAGTCAGATATTGTCAGGGCAGCTGCTAAGGAGGAAAAGTGAAATACATTCAATTTCACTGTCCAGAGTGAGAATAACCAAGTGCCAACTTATCTGAAGGTGCCATACAGTGTGGAAAAATGAAGCACACAAAACCAGAGGGGTCGTTTCCAAGACTTGTACCTCAGCACTGACTCCAGAGATTTTCTTCACCTAAGCAATGCACCTTTACATCCTCTTACATCCTGCCTCAGCCCTACAGCATTAGCTCCGAGGTTGTCATCTGCCAATGACATTGAGCAGTGCTCTCTAGATCACATGGCCCGTTTTTAAGACTACACGAGCGATTAATTAGGCTTATATGTCAGCATTAATTGCAACAGGCATTAGACAGCGGACAGTCCATTCACCAGAGCATTTATGGGAGCTGCACAACAAGCAACGTGCGCTGACATCTGGGGAAAAAGCCAAAGATCTAATAAGACTTATTAGCAGCTAAAAGCCAAATCTCAGCATCGTATTAACTCAAAAGGTCACAGGGGCACCTGCTACCGGCAGCTAAACCAATATATATTTATAGTTTATAACATATGATAAAAATAAACAGTTAATAAAGCCAAATTCTGGCGAGGATTTCAGATCATACTAGAAATTGTGAGAATGAATCTTAGGACGAGACGTTCAACCCTTGCAGTACTTGCTGTTACTGTATCATAAAATATATAAGCTACAGCCCAAATTTGCGTAGTGCCTTGTCAATACTTTCTCTTTTTGCATCCTACCCTTTCTTTCCTTCACAAAATTCTTCAGTTTTCTACATCCCACTCCCAGCCTTTCTGTCCCACAAGACTGTGTCACCACTGCTCTAATGACTCCTATGGACTTCTTTATACTTCACAGTTTTGTACCTCATCACAGATGTTACACATTTGGAATAGTTACCTAGCTATCCAAGTGTAGAACTAACCTATTTCCAGGAAGGGATGGAGGGAGGAAGGAGAAAACAATATAAAATAGTTTGATTCATCTCAAAACAGATCATGAATTCATATGACTTTTGCCAAGTAGTTGATCCAAATAGATCTTTCATGTCTGTGCAGTGGAGATAATTCTCCACACTAGAAGATTGCCCAGGGTAGTGGGAGACTGGATGAATTTGTGGTGTCTGCCTGGCAGTCTGAGCTCCCAGTCTATAGGGTAGAGGGCTCTCTCTGGAGATAGGCCAGTTTGCTCAGAATACTTAGGCAGTCCTTGACATTGTTTTTGTCACATTGCTACTTTGGAGGTAAGGACCTGGCTTCTCCTCCACAGGCCAGTGAAAATCTAGTAAACATTAGTAAGGAAAGCTGAAAATACCAATATCCTAATTTTAAAACATGATTTCAAACCTGGAACTTTGAAAGGAGATTGAACCACTGTATTCCTTATCATGGAAATAAATGCCAAGAAACTTCCAGGTTTGAGCTGAAATAACCATTTAATTTGTTTCATTTTTCTTTGGTTTGTGTTTTCCTGTTGCATTTCCACAACAACAAGAGAGCTGACTTCCACCTGTATTTGTTTTGGCCTGACCTAATTTTTTAAAACCTTTTTTCATTTTGCGGCTGAATGGAGAAACTGGTTGTACACAAAGACTTACATAACATGTCGAACTTTAAACTGTTTGAAGAGGAATGGTGAGTTTGTGTGCAAAGAAGTGGGGCTCCAGCTCTGAAAGTGCCGATAGGATCTGTTATGTGACTTTCTCTCTGGATTCTAGACAAGACATGTGCGTCCTCGCGTCATTTTTGCTGGTTTTGGAATAGTAATGCGTTTAACAAGGCAGTTGAAAAGTTTATTCCTTCATGTTTGTAAAACATGGATGTAAGCTGCTGTATAAATAGAAAATGTAAATATATCTGCCAACTCATGCAACAACCTCTGTTGCATAAAACCAAGCAATGTTGCCAGATTTTGCTCTGTAGCAACTTTCAGAAATCTGTGATTTTCTTAAATAATGTCTATATTGCAGCTAAGCTAAATTCCAGCTCAAGTGACATATCGGATCGGCATTTGTTCAAAAATTGCATAGAAAATTTGTAATGACCTTAGATTTTAACCAGCTAATCAGACTACTTATTGGCCTCTCATCCTTTTTGTATTTGTAAACCTGTGGATTCGGGAAGGGGGTGTTAATATGCAACTAGATCATCAGATTATACTTCCTTCTGCTTCCTTGATTTCCTACTGATGTGATATTCATGTAGCAAGGGTGTTAGACTCGCCTGCTGCTGCTTTTTGAGATAATGATTAGCCTGAGAATTAAAAAAGAACTGCCATAAGAACAAGAGATTTAAACTGCCCGTGAACCTCAGTGTCTGCAACAGCGCAGCGCTGCAGTTCCCCAGCTGCTCTCTGATCTATGGTATCATTTCTCTTTAAGATTTCCCACAGAGCCTTGTTACCCTTTAAGTTTGTCTGCATAGGCAGTTTTCTCATATTAGTTTCTTTCTGATATACTGTAGAATAAAAGTGCCTGCCTGCACCGTTAACCCAGAGTAGTTCCAGCTGGAAACACCCTTGGTCTTCCAAAAAGAGTCGAAGTACAAGCTTGCTCTTTGTGAACAGAGTTGATTTCTGGACTGTTTTTAAAAGCACGCTAGAGAAGAGAGATGAGGAATACTGGAGAAATAAAGCAGTTATTTAAAAATACATCTCCCTGTTACAATACCTTGAAATCTCAAGTGCACCATATATAAGAATTCCTTTCCCCAAAATCACACAAATAATTCACTATTTCGAACTTGGCAGGAGTTGCTGTTGCTCAGCATTCACAGTTTTCTTTACTAATGTAGCACTCTTCATTAATGGTGGTTTAGCAGCGTTTTACTCTTGCAAGTTTTTTGTCCAGATTGTTAGAGTTGGCATGAAGAAACTCGCAACATGCAACTTACTTTCAAAGGGTTTGCTCCGCATTTTCACTTGGCATTGCTATTGGGTGAGTGCTGAGGTAATTGTTTCCAACCTTTTTCAATTTGTCCAGAAAATCTTCAGGGGAGATGCAGAAAAAAAATCCCATTCACACAAGCTGGATAGCATATTTGGGCCTGCATTTGTTTGATCCTCTTTCTCCCAGTCCTTGTAAATAGCCCTTAAAGGGCAGGGCCCTGTAAGCCATGGGTTGAAAACTCGCTATACTGAGGCACATGCTAGTAGTTTCCTGACAAATCCATTTGAAATGCTGTTGGCAGGGAACAGGTCCGTCTTCTTGCCTTCCTTAGCTCTTAAATTAGTGAATGAAGTCAGAAGCAGGTTATATCAGAATTTTCTTACCATTGTGAAACTGTTCTACCTTGACCTACATTGGCCTAAGAAAGACTTGGTGCCTGCCACCTGGGACTGTTTTTTTTTCCCATTGCAAATTCCAATGGATTGCATATGTAGCCATAGTGGGCAGACCTTCACTGTATCCACTGTTCCTGTCCTGTTTTTTATGGCAGTATTTGACAGTTGCTTCCCCCAAAATGGAGCGTTTCTATTTGGATTTTATAACACTCGCTTTCCTGTTTCCTTCCTCCTTGTGTTGTGTTTGCCTCACTTTCCTTCTGTTGCATAGCAGTGGCCAATGTCTTATTTTTATAAACTCTCTGTCAGCGAGCAGCAGCTGCTGTTTCTATAGCCATGTCCACTTCAGCTGATTCTCGCAGGGACTGACCCCAAGCAGTTCCCTTCTTATTGTGCAGATTTTTGTTGCTGTGGTGTGCCGGTGTGTTCCAAGAACATGGCAGCCTTTGATCCTAAGTTGGTGCTTCTGCAGATGAAAGGCAGACTGTCACACAAGTCCATCTTCACCATTTCCCCTGTCAGCGTCTGCCAATTAGAAGGTGTTCAGCACATTTGAAAAGAAAGTGAATAGTTAGCAACATTGCAGCTCTGGAAGACACTTCCCATTTTCCGTTCTGCTAACATGAAAAAAAAATCTGTTATGCAAGTGGAAACATTATAAAAAATAAGCATTTGTAGCTTGGACAAAAAGGGAATTTGATAACTGTCTGCAATTATATGAAAAGTCTAATCATGCTGGAGAGGAAATAGTGTTAGCTAGGTCAGTGCTGCACAGGAGAACTTGGCCAGGAGCAACAAGAGAGGTTGAGGCAGCTAAATACAATTTAGACTGGAGAGGTATCCAGATAATTTAGAGCATGAGTTGTTCCACACTATGCATTACTTTGTTTTGAAATACATTGGCATGAAGAATCCTCTGCTTTAGATGGCATTAGATGGCAGTTCTCTTTTCTGTGAATCACAGCAAGTAAAGAATATTGTCATCACCATAAAGTACTGTACAGGGTAGGTCAGAGCTGAAGATCAAGACTTCTGGCAAGGGAGAAAAGCGACTTGGGAACCATGTATTCCTCAAAGGTCCTCAAAACCGTGTATTCCGCTGCAGTCTGGAAGGGTGATGCAGGTACGGACTCAGCAACTGCAATGGACGTTTCAGCTCCTCCAATGATATAAAGCACATGCAGTGCCTTACAACCCTGCAGCCAAGCTGTCTTTTCAGTTTCAGTTTTGTGCATCATCTGCTTTGCTTGGTTGTCTCTTAAATACAGAAGGAGTTTGATTATGGACATGTCCATATGGCCTTGTCAACAGATTGGAACCACCAGGACAGCTCTTTACTGGGTAATAATAAACTTTTGCACAATGATGCGGCAGTTTGGGGCCAGTAAATGTCATGGCTCCTGTGTGGGCAGCAGAGGAACAGAAAGGCTCAGGGCCATGGTCACAGTCTGAAACTCAAGAAGCTCCTGCTCATGAGAAGCTCATGAACCTCCTGCTTTTCCCTTGCTTTCCACTCCTGACTTTCCCATGGGCTTACATCACAACTGTTTTGGTCAGTTAGTCCATTTTTTCCCAGTAATTGTCTTTTGAAGTTTATTCCATCCCTTGTCCTCACACAGTGTAGCATTTTGGAAATTAGTTTGAATTGTTTACAATCCATTCACCATAGCCTGAGAGCTCAGGAGGGGAGTTCAATCCTGCAGCTCACTGCAGCATACAATCATCGTCTCCGGTAAATGATGATTTTTGCTAACTCTTGTTAAGAGTTTTTGAAGCCCCAACCAAATAACTCCAACCCTCACTGGATTTGTTGAAGTCACAGAGACATTTCTGGTCATCTTTCTCTGCACTTACGTGGCACAAAACAACTAGAAATATCAGGCCACAAATTTAGTATGACAGTACAACCTACTTTCCCTGTGCTTACAGAGGCATGATGGTTTCACAGTCCTAGACAAATGCTTTGAAAGAGAAAGAAACTCCAAACCACAAAACATTTTTCAAATCCATAAGATACTGCAGGTAGTCATCCAGAAAAACTTTCTGCTTGCCACAGATAAATACATTTTTCAAGTAATATGAAAGACCTACACGTGCATATACACATGTATGTAGTGTATTGTGTCTGAGCAGGAAGAAAATGCATTTATAGCACGGCTATACACTGAGTGACACCAAATACTGTCTTGAGTATGTATTACTTTATAGGCAAGAGCAAAACAGTTAAGGGAAGAAGGACAATAGGGTGTGCATGGAACTATTTAGGTAATTACATGTATACCTGATATGCCCTTTACATATAGAGAGGCCACTGGTTACATGCTATCATGGTGACTGCATGTGCAAATGCTGTTTTATTTTTGAACAAATGATTTTGTACCTGGATCTCATCTTTTTCAAATGTGACCTTGACAGCAGTCCCGATCGCTGTGCTGGTGTTCTTTATATACTTGTGGGCAGTTATTTTGCTTCAGAGCTTTTTATTTCAAAGCATGAAAGCATGACGACCTTTCAGCATTCACCGTCTTGTTCTTATATGAGCCTTCTGAGATGCACTCAATGGTCTGTTGGTTAGGACATGCTCCAGGACTGTAATAGACTTTGGAAGAGCTTTCTCCACAAATGTCTCTCGCCCTAATATTATAAGGAGTGCACTTTTTCTGCTAATACTCTGCAGAGGCTGACATGCCTGACTTTTTAATGAATTTATGAGAAATCACTGCAGGTAGCCTGCTTGACACTTTTTTTTGTTGCAGGCTTGGCCTGATGGTGATTTTTGAATCCCTGTCCTAAAAGGCCTCTGTAGTTGTGGGCTAGCTTTTTGGAATCAGAGCATGCCTTTTTTTTTTTTTTTTTTTTTGGTAAGCTGTAGGCTCCTATCACAGTGTGGGTAGTTGCATCACTAAGAAGCAAATTGCTAGCAAAGGCCCAAGTCCTGTCTCAGGACAGGAGACCTCCTGTTAAGTGGCATATTCATGCCCAAGCTCCAAGGACACAGTCGTGCTCGCAAATACCAATTCTGTTGTAGTCTGTGTATTACTGATTTAGAAGGGGACATGGGATGAGAGAGTGGTAAGGGAGAGAGCTTAGATCAAGCAGGAAGCCACATGAAAGGAAAAGGCTGAGGATTTTGCATCAAAAATCCCAGACCACCCCAGAAAGTCCCAATGTCAAACAAATGTTTTTCTCAAGGCATGAAAGCTTTTTGCCACAGTGCAAAGATGGAGAGATGGAGATGCTTGCATATGGTTTTTTCATTGATATCTTGCTGAATGGAGATTTTTTCCTCACTTGTCCTGCTGGAAGTCCAAAGAAGTCAGAGGTGTCACGCCGCCAGGGTGAGTTTACCTTAAGGTAACCATCAGGTTCTCTGTGACCACCACCAAGAGGAATGTTTAAGTAACACTAGTCCAGCTGGTAGTAGGTAATCTGCACTGAGCTGTAGAAATACGTGGATTAAAAAAAACATGACTCATTCAACTCCTTGACCTTTCTTCAAACAGATAGTGTTAATAGCTGCAGTTCAAAAGCACCCATTATTTGTGAGTATAACGGTTTCCATAAAAGTTGGCCTTATCTATCGAGAGCCCTGATTATGGTGTGCTATGGAAAGAAAAAGGCAATTTGTCCAGACAGCGAGCTCCCCAGGGAAGTGGTTATGACTGCAGGCTGAAGAAAGAATTTGGATTTTTTTTTCACTATAACAAGCTTATAGC
The DNA here is from genome assembly GCA_013389825.1 of Crypturellus undulatus. Lineage (NCBI taxonomy): Eukaryota > Metazoa > Chordata > Aves > Tinamiformes > Tinamidae > Crypturellus > Crypturellus undulatus. The sequence goes on from VWPW01000167.1 coordinate 1,067,870, forward strand.
ATTAGGGGTCATAAACACTGTTTCACTTTGCTGTTGACACAGTGTTGGGATGAGGGATGCACAAAGAGCTTGGAACGATTACACACACACACACACACACAAAAGGATTAGTAGATGTTTTGCAAGAGTTTCTTTCTGGAGCTTTTGGGAGTTGGTTTGAAAGGCAGCTCCAAATGTAAGCAACTCTAATTTGCTCTCCATGAAGAGTAATGCCTCTATCTCTTGACATTTAGCACCAAATACCTTTGTACTTTCTTTCTTTCTTTTTTGGGGGCTAGATAAGATTCTATAAATCCTCAAGTATTCTGTGTGTATCCCTTTGTTTCGTGATCCCTTTGTGAAAGAAATAAAGCGTCCCATTGAGAAAGAGAGAAACAGGATATAAAATAGGGAGCCGTGCACAATTCAATCCTTTTTCCCCTCCTGCTGAGGCCCTGCGAGGCAGCACACTGACCAGCACAACAGCCCATAGTCTGCATCCTGCATCGAGCCTCTTCTCTTACCATCTTTCTTTCTCACTTTTTAGTGCTTCAGACGTATTTATTTAAAATACATGTTACCTCGTTTAGTTTCAGCAGTGGCTTGAGTGCTCTGCTGCAGTTGCTGGCACTGGACAGCTCCTGAGCACTGCGCACAGCCTCTCCTTCTCTTCCTTCTCTTTTTCAGTAGTGTCACAGATTCACTGCCCTTTGCTCCAGAGTCATTTTTAATTGTCATCTATTTGCTTCCCTTCTGTCCTCTCCTAAATCTGATTTTTCTTTTCTGTACCTTACTGGGGGCTTCCTACGCCACATATTTCATTAATGCTTGCAGGCCAACATCCCACTGTGATAATGACAGCAAGGTTTCCATGGATCACCCTTGGGAGATTCCCTCCTGGTAGGCAAGAGTCATGGTTCAGCAAGTGAAATGGTTAACCTGAAATCTTGTTGATGTTTGTGGGCTTTAAATTTAGGCCTGAGTGAAGCACACACATGGGTATTTATGTGATGCACGTACAAGGCAGACAAGCTCCAAGCGAAGCACGCGCACTTTGTAAAGCTGCAAGACCTGATCTAGCGGAACAGTTCTGCCTTCCCTCTTCTTCCTCCAAACATGCAAAAGTGGAATGGGGAAACTTGCAGCCATCCATCTTTACTGCCCTTTGCCACATGCCATCGTGTCAGAGCCAGGTCTGGGGCAGTCCACGTCAGACACTCCACTGGCAGGCGCATGGCAGGGCTCGCGAGTGAGGGCTGTGACTGCCCGGCCTCTGCGGGACCCTGTGGCTGCCTCTCCTTCTCACCCCACTTACCTTTTCAGATTGCTCCCTGGAAGGATGCTGCTGCACCGAGGAAGCAGGGAAATGTTTCTCCCAGATGCTTCTGTCTGATAGCACGTGGAAAATGCCTGCTGTCCTCCTTGTTTTGCTAGGATATTGCAAATGAAGGTCAGAGTGATTATTCTATTTTCCCACTAAGTCTTAAAGCCAATTTCTGGATCAGAGAGGAGAATAACTTTGCCTGCATTCCTCACATGCCTGATCATCCCGCCTTACAGGTCTCATTGCAGTGATGTTTTCCTACCTGCAAGGTCAGAGATAAAGACGCGGGAGTGAAGAGCTGAGAGAGCCTAATCTCAGCAAAGCCTCTTTTGAATCACGGGTTGTTCTGCTCTTCGGTGTGCTCTTGCTGAAACAATCCTTGCAAGAAAGCAGGGAGAAATGTGTCAAACTCCATCATTTGTACATGTGCATGAATACATTGTGCAGAGCATTCCAGATGTTGTCAAGTAGGTGTTCAGTGTAGGTTCAGGCATAAGTGTGTCCTTCATGAATTTATGCATTAAAATTTAATCTCTAGGAACTTTGGAGATGTTTATCACTATTCTTCTCCTTATAAACATCTTTGAAGTGCTGTGTATGATTTTGTTTCAGACATTTCCAGGTCCACAGCTAAACCAGAAGGCTTGTTCCAAATCGAGGATGAATGGCCTGAGTAATGTGGCGTGAGCCAGACCCAATACACGTTCTAAATCAAATGTGTGCTGAGCCAGGGGTGTTCTTAAGAATCCTTATGAAAATCCCATAATCGTACAGTAACTGATGGTAGCATTTCTAGAGGTTGATAATGAAGAAAAGATGAAGCAAACAGTGGAAGGAGAGTAAGGAAGCAACAAGCAGACTAGTGTAATGGGAAAGAATTAAAAGATCCAACTAGGAGAAAATATTCCAAATAAAAAAGTCAGTGAAATAACATCTCCAGAAGCAGATTGCTTCTGGCTTGCCTAGTGCTCTCAAGAGTTTGTATCACAGATTTGAAGTTAACTAAAGCTGGTTCATCTCCAAAGGGATATCAGTGGCTGTTTTTCTACCTAGGCTCTGCAATCTGCCTGAAGTAATATCACAAAGAGCTCCTGTTCTCTGGGGAATAAGAGCAATATGAAATCCACGAGGATGACATAAAGGAGAGAAAATTGCAGATATTGGGGGATTTATCTGGAGATATATTTCCTTATCGCAGAGATAAGGAAATATAAATACAAGCTTCAAGTTAGATTTCACCTGGGATACTTCGCACAGTCCTGGCCACACACACTTAGGAGCCCAATTCAAGCTTGCTCAAAAGAATAAGCACAAAGAGGGGCTATTAGTTTCTTCACTTCTCCTTATCCTATCTGAGAAGGAGAAACTGAAGAAGTTTGATTTTTGTCTCCCAGCAGAGAAGGGCTGAGTATGAATAAGGCTGCTCTCTGTAAGTAGAAAAGGGAGGATACCTGCCTACCTCTAAACAAGGGCAGATTGAAGAAGGTTCCCAGCTACCTGAAGAATGGTGCCCTGGGAAGATGAGAAACAAACTGTCTGGATTTAAAGATTGAGCATAATCAGTTACTGAAAGTGCTTCTGTTGCATGTGTGCCTGGAACACTGCAAAGAGTGGAAGCCAAAGGCTTTGAACATTGTTTCCATTCCCCTGGAATAGAAGGAAAGAAAGCAGGACTTGGTATGGACAATTATTATTTTATTTATTTATATATACACCCCCCCACACATATATATATAAATAAATAAAATAATAATAATAATAATAATAATATATACAAATATATATATATATATAAGGAATGGAAGCACTGGAGTGGATGTGCAGGAATGCAATGCTCTAGCTTCAGGTTATGCTATCCCTGTGATTAAGAGACCCCACTGTTAGAGTTTAAGCTGAATTGTGAGCGCTTTTCTGTTCTCATAGCAGAATTGTTCATCTCTTAGAATATGCCATGTTTCTAAATACTATTTTTAGCAGTCTTTTTTCTTTCTTTCTTTCTTTCTTTCTTTCTTTTTTTCATCATCACTTAATTTAGACCTACGCGAACGCACTAGCTCTTCCCTCAGAGGAGCAGCAGTTAATGAGGATGTGTGATCCCTGGAAACATGAAATGTCCCCTCACCCAGAGTGGTGGAGGCCGGGCTGGTGCTCCTGCTTGTGCTGACATTGCTGCTGATGCCGGCACTCATGAACAAATGAAGCTCTGTTCGTTTGAGGCTCCAGCAGGATGAGCGTGGGGCAGAGCGGGGGGACACACAGAAAAGGGATGAACTTGGGGATCGAGGTTGTTCAGTCAAATGAGGAAAAATATAATAAGAGAAGACAATGTTCATTCTGGTTCATAAAGAAAGTGTTTGCAGTGATAACGTGTTAAACAAAATTTGGAATGGTTTGGCAGTGCCCTTTTATCGCTGTGCACAGGGTAGCTTATCTTTTCATTTTTTCAGTTTTGCATGCTAGTGATAAATCAAAGCCAAGCTTCAGTGTTTGCTTTGTTGTCGCCATTGATCTTGATCTAGGACATGAAATACCTTCCCATTTTCTCTCTGGTGAATTCCAAATAGCAGGTTAGCTTTGTGATTCGAAAATCCTTTTCAGCACTGCTGCTCTAGTACATTCATAGTAAAATGCAAGAGTGCCAAAAGAACGTCAGAGGGGAAAGCGTCCAGACAGGGAGTGCTGGGAGAGAAATGCTCAGCTCCCGCAGGCCACTTTGGAAATCTCAGTCTATATATTGCCATGCATTTTAACTATGCTGAAAGTGAAGCGACCACTGTTATGGCAATGGTACATTTAGCAAAAACAATCTACCGCAAGTTCCGTAAGACGTGGTATGTTCAGAAATGTGGCATTTTAGAAGGGAGTGCGTTCGATTTGTTGGTCTCTGCCTAAATGCAGTGACCAAGCAAGTCATATTTGTGCTGCTCTAGCTAATTTAAAAGGTGATTTTAAGGTGACCTGACGATGCGAGTGGCACAAGGCATCCAATAAGAAGAGTAAACGTTGGAACGTTTGGAGGCTTGCTGCTGTGTCTCTGATATTTTGCATTGTCCTCTGGCTCAATCAAATTTGCTAAAAAAAGGCATTTTGTTTGGCGAGGCTGTTCCTGTGTTCCTTGCAGTTCCGTCGCCTGCTTGTGAGCGCCGGAGCACTGACTGAGCACGTCTGGTGATCCTGCTTGCAGCAGGTGGACGCGAGGGGCAGGCCCGGGCAGACCAGGTGTGTTGTACCCACTCGGGCCTGCTGGCACGACCCGACCTCCCTGCTTGCTTAACATTCCCGAGGAGGAAAAGTCAGCGCCAGGGTCAGGCACGAGTCTTGTCTCAGTCTCCTCACTGCTATAGGAGGAGCAGAAGAGTGAATCCTACCAGCACTCTAGTTCCCAAGGATTTTTTTGCAATCCCATGCTTTGACTGTTGTTAAGCGACAGTTGTATTGCAGGACTGGCCATAGGCCCTGGCCTGTGTGCAAGGCTCTTGGATTTGTGAATTCTGTGTCCCCAGAATACAGTGGGATTAATTAGTGTTGGCACTTAAAAATTTCTGCAAAGCAGTTGTCTTTGTCTCCAACCATCTCCAGCTCTGGATGCCTCTGAAGGAAGAAGGAATTCCCATAGAGCACTCAATTGTGCAAATTCTGTCCCCGGGGGAAAATATCAGGCTCCAAATGCATTCAGCTTGTGCCCCCAAGAGACATGGAGACTCCTGTCCTTTATATACTTTTAAAATCAGAGCAGAGTTCTTTCTTCCACAAATAAAGTGACAGATCTGTTTACTCAAAGTTTGCATCCAAGACTCAGTAAGGTTGAAATCTTTCTGCAGCATAGTATTCCCTTTTCATCTCTAGTGATCGTTCTTCATTGCTAAACAACATGCTTGGGAAAATGGGTACAGATTTGGCATTGCACTGAATATATTTCCTCCTTGCAGAGTTGTTATGCTCCCCATAGCCACAGGTAGACAGCAGCATCCTTAGAATGTGGAAATCTCTTTTTTTTTTTTCTTCATTCTTTTAAAAAGATGAGGAACTTTTGCATTCTATTTTGGATGGAAGTAAATTGAAGTTTTGCTGTATAATTGTTAACTAAGCAGAATAAAGATTGTCTTGCAAATAGAAATTGCTGCAGCCTGTGGGGAAACATTGCTGCCATTACTCAATGTCATTATAGAACTGTGAAATCATTGGAAATTATCTTCACTAGAAGCATGAATATAGTGCACAAGGGTGAGTTTCGAAGCTGAAAACAGAGCTGCAGAACTCTGGGAAGAGGAAAGGAGATGAATATCACATGACATGACCTAAAAGCGTCTGCAGTTCTTTTTGGCTCACTAAAGTTTTAGGCTTTCTATAACATCTGATACCCAGCAAAGAGATAACTGAAGATCTCTAACAGATAAACACACTCCTAATCCAACTCAGTCTCTAGTGTTTCCATATGCTTGCTGGGAACTTTCTGCACACTAACACTAAAGCCAGGCAAAAACATGACCCTTGAAAGTGAAGAGGAGGAGGAGATTTGGCAAAGGATAACTTATCTTGTTAGTGACACTGCAGAATGAGACACTCAGGAGAAACCAAATAGCATCAGTGGTAAAGGTCCCATCACTACTGTCAAGGATGAAAAGGAAGGCCTTTAAGAAAGAGAGGCAATAATTTTTCTTTCCAAGTCAGTCCTTTATTACCCATTACATAGAGAGCCTGAGGGAATGAGATCTTAAAATTGGAAAGAGTCTTAATGGCCCAAAAACTCAGCCCAGAGCTTAGAACAAAAGCTATAGTCATCACATTTCTTTGCTTTCAGGACAAAGATCTTATTATGTGAAAAGCAGAATAAAACTCAAGAGCCTTGGATAGGCCAATAAGCAAATCTCCCTTTACGCAAACAATGAAAGGCAAGATCAGGAGCGAGGAACAAATGCAAAGCCTCAGACAGCAGTTTGCTAAGCAGTCAGACCAATGTGGATTTAAGATGAGGATCCACCATTCCTCTCTTTCTGGGCAGGACACCATCAGTTCCCATACAATATTTCATATAAAATCAAGACCAGAGTCTCTAGCAATTTTGCACTTTCTTTCAAAAGTTAAAAAGTTAATGCAGTAGTAAAAGTGAGGAGGTTGTGTTTCTGCCTATAATATGATTCACTGTCCTTTATTTTCTATATTGTAGAGTTGAAATCACTACCCAGTGTCTGTTGCATATTAATGGCATTTTAGAGGAGAAAAAGTGAAAAGAATAGATAAGCTACTAGCTGACTAATTGCTATTGCATTACTTCTTCAAAAACAAGTATTTTATGTCACTGTAATGTTTTGGCCTTTGACCAAGAACTCAGTAATGAAGGAGAAGCTAGCTGGCACTCATTACTGACAGAAGAAAAGACAGGAGAGTGTGAAAAGACATCAATTCTAATAAACTATTAACAGAACAAGCCTAGTGAGGTCACAGAATGTCAGTTATAGAAGAGAGTAGCAAAATTTCACAGATTTTAATGAAAGCAGCAAAATGAGAATAAAGGACATTCTTTGGTTTTACTGCTGTAATAACCTGGCCTTCATTTGTAACTCAAGTGTACTTCTCTGGAGACATCATTACTGTCATTATAGCAAGATCAGGAAACCATTACCTCCGTCTTCACTGGGTAGCCAAGAAGTGTCATGTTGGTGCCTCCATTGGAAAAAGGTGCTTTTGGTGGCAGAGTTTGATGGAGGTTGCCAGGACGAACTAGCTCAGGGACAGGGACACAGAAGACTTGAAAGATCTAGTTCTCAGTGTAAGGTGCTTCCTGGGAATATGATTCAGATGATCCCTCATAAAGTTAATTCTGAACATGGATTTAACCTGTGGATTCAGACAAATGAGTCGTTCAATGGATGCAGACATACACAAGTTAGCTTTCTAAGTACATACAATTATGTAAGAAAAAAAAAAGTGATCGTCAGAGCAGTTGGAGAATTTAGTGCTAAGAGCTAGTTAAGCATTAAGATGAAAGCTCATCACTTCCTCCCTTTTTTGATGGCAGTTCTGTTTTCCACAATTTTCTACATAGATAAAAGTTTATTAGCTAAAGAAGAGCAACAAAATACACAACAGCTTCTACTCATACCCATTCTTACGGAAGCCCTGCAAAGGAGGAAAGCTAGTTAGGGCTGTGACACAGGTGGCTTTCACAGGCTGCTTTGAACCTATAGAATATTCATTTTGATCCTCTTCTTTTTGAAGATGGGAAAATAAAACATTTTGAAGAAACGATACCAGGAACAGAAAACAAACAGGGTTAGCCTAGGAAAATTACTAAAAGGTAGTAAATGAATCTCAAAGAGCTCAAGAGCAAAAAGGCTATACCAAAGCTGTGGAAATCAAACAAGATCAGTTGCAATGTTATGTTTCAGAGAAAAAAAAAAGAGTTGAAGATGAGAAGACATGATCCTGCACAAATGTGTGGTCCCACCATAAAAAAAGAAAAAAAAACCAAATGCAGTTCAAGTCATTTCCTTGATTCATCCAAATTCAAAACAAGTTTTTGATCAAATTAAACATGTTTGACCAAAACAAATGCTTATTTAAATGGAGAAACTGTGCTGGTTTCAAAGTCTAAATTCTCTGGACAGAAACTCAATAAATTAGACAAGATATCTTGTTGAAATAATCCTTCCCTCTGCTTAAGCACTTAATTTTTTTTGTTCAGGTTTGCTTTATTGTCTTTAAGTCTGGATATTCACTACTTCAACAGTCATTGAAACTCTACAATAAAAGAAATTCTAGAAGAGAAGAACCAAGTGAAAGAAGCATGACAAGCTAACAAGACAATGTGAATTGCAATATAAACCCTCACTGGGCATCACTGGTCCAGCTTTAAATATGAATCTCTGTTTTATTTCAGTTACAGTCTTAATATCTTAAGTTACATATCTTAATGCCATGTTACATTAGAGATCATCCAGACAACAGTTTCTCAGGAGTCTCTCATTTACTGTTGCAGCAGCAGTCAAAAAAAGATTGCCTCAAAAGCTTGAAGACCTTTTCAGTTTAAGTAAGTTCATTGCTTGTAAAGTCTGTGTTTGCCTCGTAGCAAACATCTGCCTCCAATTTCTGTGCAGATGCTCCTGATCACATGTATCTGATTTGTGCTGTTTTTGCAAAGGGATGTACTGATTTCTCCAAATATTGAGCTGACCTGATGTTATAGAAGCAGCCATCTCGTCCTGGCTTCCTCCCGTCGGACATCCAGGAGCTAGGCTGCTGCTGTCGTCTCAGGCTATGTGTCAGTTCTTCGGTAACTCATAACCTTGTGTTGGGTATCACTAAAGAGGCAAAACCAAGAACATCCATGCCTCAGAGCACAATCCAAAAGAAATTCTCATTTCTACAAAGACACCTCTTTCCTTCTAGGTCCCAGGATTTCTTGTTCTTCGGCATCTCACCTTCTCCCCTGCCCTCCCATATCCACCTCTAGGAACCACAGAGTGACATTTACCTTGCTGAGAGCCTTGCTCCCACTTGGATCCATAGATATTTCTGACAAATTCAGCAGCAAAACCAGTCAAGACTTGGATCATCTGGAAACTGGGCAACAAACAAAAGAGGACATACCCCTGCATCTCTTTCCCCATAGAAATCAGCTCGTTAGGGTTAAAATTAATTCTTGCTTAAGTAGTTTGGGAAGTAAGACAGGTGATAGATCATCAGCCAAGGTATTAAGACTTAGAGACAGGGGTACTGCAGATAAATATGAATGATAATTTAATTCACCACTGAAATTCAGAGTTTTATTAATTGTTGCTATTTCATCTCTACTACCTAATATGTGAAAATGTATGTTAGTGATGTAAGTCATTTGCTAGTTTGCTTGATTTCTTCTTCTCTGTTAAGTGAATATTTACGTGATCTAAAAATAAATTTTAACTAATATGCAGACTGTATTTGGGCTGCAAGCTGTTACACAGAAGTATATTTAGCCAGTCATTGTGTATGTGTGATAAAATCTCTGCTATTGACTCGACCTGCTTCAACCTTTAGCTCATTTTATATTTCAGGCTGCTGCTAGCAGAGTAAAGCTGCATCTGACAACAGCAGAGACCATTAAAAGACAGAGTGTGAATGTGATATTTTAAATATGCATAAATGCATTAGTAGATGAGAACCTTGAGACTTATTTCCTCTTTTTTTCCCCCTTAAGTTTCACTTTATGATTTGTCACGCCCCATCTCCTGCTGTTTGCTGAACTAGTAAGAATGCCCCTTGCCAAAATTCAAGTCAGTGTCTTTTAAAGAAAGAAACAACATGAGTTAAGGAAATATGCCACTTTGGAAGCACATAGCCTTCTGTAGATGCTGTAGTTAAATAATAAGCGCTTTGTCCTGTGCTGCAATGGTTAGAGGTAGCAGTGTGTAGAACTGTGGGTTGGATTGTACTGTGATCTCTACAAATCCAGTCCAGATAGTCCCTGACCCAAATTGGGCACAATAAGGCAGCGCTGAAGCCTTCATCCAGCATCTTGTGTTCCTGCTGACATGCTCTCTCCAATCAAAGAGAAAAGTACAGAGTGGTACAGGAGGTAAAGTATCTATCTCCCTTTCGCCCTTGCTCATATTTTATATTGTTGCCTCATTGTGATCTCATGGCGAGCACGAAGGCTGCCCGTGCACACTGGAGGCGCTGGGATTTCTTGCTGGCGGTTACTTGGGAGAAATGCAACTTGTGAACTCCGCCTTGGAGAGTTTGAACTCTTTGTAACATCTTTATGGTAAAGCAAACTCTATTTGGATTGTGAGCGTAATCACCCCTTCTGCTATCTTAGTTACCTCCACAATCCAGGCGGGGATGGAGTTGCAAGCAGTGATGTTGCAAGGGCGTCCAGGGAAGGTCACTAAACTTTGATGAGCTCTGGTTATCAGGGAGAACTTATCTCGCCAGCTGTTTTCAGGAGAAGAGATGCAGAAGGCCATGCTGTGTCAGTGAAGGTCCCTGAATACCCCGAAGGCCCACAAATCCCCTGGCAAACAATGATCAAAAGGAAAAATTCCCAAAGCTGGGAAATGCATGCAACAGTTTTTGTTTTGTCTCATTCTGTTCATTTCTTGTGCAAGTAATAGAAGCTTTCACAAACTCTCTGGGCTATATCTCAGCTTTTATCTGCTCCTGCACTTAAAAAACACAAAAAAAGCAAATGCATAGAAAGTGGGAAGTCTAGTGCCTAAGGAAAAGGGGATGGTTGTGTGTGTGTATATATAAAGGCAGGTCTGTTGGGGTGGAAAGATATAGGATTTGTTTTATGGCTGGACACTTGGACCATGATGTTTACTCTATTATAACTCAACGCACTGTATGTGTGTGAAAGAAGTAAGTCTGAGGGTTACTGGGGGAAGGAAAAACAATTCACTCCTGGAGCCATCCCAGGCCAAGGGAAAATAAAGAAATACAGTGCCCAGCATACTGAAATCCAAACAGGGCATTCTGGCAAGCATAAAACTATGGAAACTTGAGAAGTCTGCATCATCATCTAATTAAAAATATATATAATAAATTAAAATTGACTGGCAGGCAAGAGCTCTGAGGGTAAAAAATGTACATCCAAATTTGAAAGCCTGTTTGTTCATTTGTTCTTTCTTTCTCGTGCTGGTGTTAATATTGTTGATATCTCAGAGTCAGATTTTAGATCAGCTTTTACCAGTATGTAAGCCTACACATTCAAATAAAAAGTCATCCTCAACAATTAACAAAGCAATGATTAGCATAGTGTGACTTTCAGCAGTGTTACCATCACTTAAAGATGGTCTGCTATCCTCCCTCTTGTGAGATTTTTTTTGAAGAGATAGAGATGTTAGCCGCAAAAATTCTTCCATTTTATCTTAATTACCTTTTTTTTTGTCTTATTACCCATTCAATCTCACCTTCAGCTTTTTTTTTTGTGTGCGTGTGTGTGTGTGTGTGTGTGATATAACCTTGGTTTCTCTTTATCTCTTTGGGGAAACTCAAGTTCAACTCGAGTTCCTCAAGAAAGGTTGTACAACTTTATGTACCTGCAGGCTCTGAAAAATATATCATTCAGCATAATCGTAGTGTTTCAGGTCCAATAACACGGAAGCCCTTATTTCTGAGGTGTTTTAATTCCTGCCTTGATACCGCCAATCATTTTGGTAACATCAATCAGTCATCTCCACTCAGGTGAGAGGAAAGAAATTCAATAGCAGAAATTTGGCAATAACCCAGACGACTGTGCAACTCCTGCAGCCTTTCCCATAAGGCTGCCTACTCTGTGTTTGTATTCGTGTTTCCTCTGCATCTTCATCTCCTTCCCTCACTTTCCTGATTTCTCTTAGGTATCAGCTGTCTTACAGGGTGCTGGCCTGATGGTGTTCCAAACTGCTCATTTGCAGCAGCTGACTTCTCTGATGACATCAGTTCATGAATAATCTCTTGCATCCACTACAGATATCCATTTCGTTTCACTGAAGTTAGTGTTAGCATCTGCAGTGATGCTCCCTGGCAAAATCTTAGGGCATTTGCTTTCCTGTTACCTTTTACTTTCCTTTAGTCAGCTCACTGCTCTCTTTATTGCATACCTGGTCTTTTGCTAGTATCCTTCCCAATGATTTTTCACTTCCTGGTTTATCATAGCCATCTGGTATCTTGGCCTCCTCTTTTAACATTTTCCCTCTGTAATCTTAGCTGTTTTCACAGAGTACCTTCTTATCAATACTATTAGATGACTCTGGGTATCTGACCTCTCAGCCTGCTATGCAAGAAACTCAGCACCTGCTCATTTAAATCCACATTCATGTTGTATTTATTACTTCCTCCAAGACACAAATTCTTTTCTCCAAACAGATATTATCAAAGGAAAAAAGAAGAGAATCAGCCAGACAATCAGTAGGAAAAGTGCATCTAAATTAGCATACTTTATTTTGCATATCATTCAAGTATTTTTGGCATATACAAACACTTCCCAGGATACAAGACTCTGCTACCTGGCCTTGTAGCCAGCTGACTTCCTGTACAGTCTCACTTGCTTTTCTCCAATCCCTAGCTACCGTATTGGTGTTGCCTTTGCAATGTAAGTGTCTGGTAACAGGATCACTTATTTACATGTACAGCAGTCCATGATTCTTGCTCTGGCCCCTCTCCAGCAGTGAGGTTTCTTGCTCTGTGTGCTGAACCTCTGCAATTATTTATACCAGCGCCGAGAGGATTCAAATGCCTTGTGGAAAGTGCAAGCTGCTCTCCATTTGAATTTTGTTAAATTGATACTATTCCCTGCTCCCAAGTTTCTTTCCTTCAGTAAAAACCATTCACCCTACTAGTGTGGATAAAATAAGCGATTTCAAGCAGATCACAATTACCGCTTCACTGTAACCTTTCTGGAAAATACTGCTTCCATTGCTGGGCTATTACATCAGCATTTAAATCATTAGAGCTATATAATAAGTAGTAAATTTCCCCTGGAGAGTGTGAAACATTTTTATAGTTCTACTAACCATATTGTTTCAAAAAGATAAATATGCTTTAAGAGAGTATTGTAGGCGCATGTAAGCATGTTAGTAAGCTAACTATGTCCATTCGGGTTAGAAGATTAGTGAATTTAAATGGTTTCATATAGTAAAGACAACTAGGTGTGACCCTTTTGTTCATTCAGATACGTATTTATATAGGTATCCCAAGCCACTTGGGGTTACTATTTTTAAGTGCATTAGGATTGAGTTAGAAGCAAATTCTTTATCGCATTAATCTGCAATGTGTTTTTTCCAGTCTTGTTCTTTGCCTGCATACACATGGAGTAGTTTGGACCCAAATTAATTATCCTATCCTCATTAGGATGCTTCATTTCAAACCACATCCTTTCGTCCTCCGCATACACTTGATTTGTTTTGCTTGGACATCCTTTGCACTGGACCAAGAGGGTAGTAAGGGTAAGTGTCTCTCCCCAGTTTCATGCTGATGCTATCATGATATGAACCTTTCTGTAGTCTAAAACAACATGAAAGCTGGGCACACTTCTTGTTATTCTCACATCTTAATTTAGATTTATTGCAAGCACTTTTTCAGCTGTAAGCAAATGCAGAAGACACACCGGAAGAATACATACACCTTCATTTAGTGGTAGAGGACCCGGTCTGGTGTTAGCTTAAGCCAAAATAACTTTTCTTTTGACTTAGATGGACTTTGGGTCACCAGAGACAAAGTACCAATGAGAAGGATATGGCTGAGGCCCTATGAGCCAGATGCCTTGCGTTCATCAGCCAGCAAGACAAGCATGTGGGTGGGCAACTGCCAACATTTGCTCCACCAATGCTCACATCTTCAATCTGCATTTTAAAGAAAAGAGCAATGAATGCTCATATATAACATTCCTAGTTGTTGCAAAAGTATTCAGCAAGATACTGGATGTGGGATTTGTCAGTATGGTCCAGTTCCATACATGTTGTGGCAGTTCCATGAGTTTGCCACAAAACAGAGTCCACACGTGGAGGCCACACTGTTGGGGCACAGCAATTCTGTGATGTCTCTTGTCCCCTCAGGTGCTGGCATATGCTTCATTTTTCAAGCTTATTTTTATCACAAGTGACTTGTGAGCTTTCTGGGCATGGTTCCTTGCCCTGCTCTCACCAGCCTCCTGATTACCCACACAATCTTTGTAGCCCATGTGCATCCTGCGCTTCCCACTCTTCTTCTTGAGTGGGAAACCACTCAACATTTATACTCGGGGCTTAGGAGGAAAAAGCTTGGCAGCTCCTCTGGAATATTTGCCTCTGCTGCCAAAAGGCCGGGAGAGGCACTTGTTTTGTTCCACCACCGCGAACAGGCAGCGACAGAGCCTCTACCTGCCCAGGTGGCCGCCCAGCTCCTGGCAGGGCCGGTTGGTTTGGCACAGCTGGCACACGCTGGGGTGGCTCCTGCTCTTGCAGTTACACACTGCAGCTGCGTCGCTTAGGAGGGACTGAAAGAACCCCAGCACTGTCTGTCTGCCAAAAGAGAGTAACCTGCGACCACTCAGGCTTAGCTGCATGGCAGTAATAACCAGCCTGGCAGGGTAATACCCTGACCCAGCCTCCTCTGAGGGATTTGGGCTACCTGCTGCTGCTGACAGCCACTAACAGCTGGGTGCCTCATTCTTCTGGGATTTTTGGGGGAATAAAAAAAAAAGAAAAAAACCACCCTCCCTGTCTCCTAATTGTATTGAGGAAAAAAAAATGGCCAGAATGTCAGCCTGAGTATGCATTTAAAAAAAAATAAGAGTAATCAGCTCTATTAGGGCACTTTGATTCCTTTTTCAAGTCAGTTTAGTCTTCCACGTGCACATCATGGAAGTTATGTGTGGTTTACTCATATACATTGCAAAGACACTACGTGAGTAGTTAATTTTAAGATCAGAAACAGGATCCACTTTCTTTATTTCAGGTCACATCCCTACAAACCCCAGGCTATATTTTCTCTCTGCTGAAGAGCTCATCCTTCAGCAAGGCACTATCAGTTGCTGATCTTCCTTTTTAACAGTCTCTGCATCATCTTCCTGCCACTGCCTGTACGTTCCTGCACATATTGGCCTCTCCATGTATTATATCTGCAGGCCTCTAGTTGGAGTCAATCTTTTTTTAGCAGTGGAAACCCTCCAAAGCCCTTGACCTTTTTTTTTAATAATATTTAAATTAAATTTAAAAACAGGCGGTGTTGCTTTCGAGTAGCTCCTCCTTTGCACGTGGGGCCTAAGTCATCTTCTGCAAATGTGTATTTGATTTCCCTCGTGACATACAGGGTTCAGATGGGTAACACAGGGACACGGCGCGTCCCTTGTCATATCCCTGGTAAGGAAACTTATTTAGCAGGCAGCCAAGATCTGACCGGACAGAAAGAGTTCTCTCTGCCATTGCCAGAGGACGCTCCAGTTAAGCTAAGACAGAATAAATGCCAATAGTAGTTATTTCTGGACTGAGCCACCTTTAGATATAAACTCCACAGTCAGAGCAGTTTGCATGGGAGGAGGAGCTGTTTTTTTCCATTATAAATCCTATTTGGGCTGCTGCTGCAGGCGGATCAATTTTTGCTCTTGATCTTTTTTTTTTTCCTTTTTGCTGTGTCACTGCCCTCTGTTTTCAGATACTGTGCCAAAGTCATATTTAATCTCCTGTCAGAGGAGAGCAGCAAGAACTGCCAACAAGGGAGCCTACTGCAATGTGCAGCTTGTGACTGCTGGCAGCAAGGGAAGGAAGATTGCCTTTTCCCCCTCTCATCCACCAAGTGCCCTGCTGAAAATATCCATGCAGTTTCTCTCCCAACAAAGTTACCTTCCTTGCCTCAGTTATCTTCCTCCTACAGCACTTTGTGCATGCTCAAAGGAAGGAGCTCTTAGGATTTACCCTTTTAAGTGCTACTTAGTGCTTACTTTTACCCTTTTACACAGTCCCTGTAACTGCAACACACATCCAACAGTGACCACCATGATAAACATATTTATATCAGTATTATGGACAGTGCTCCTTTGTCTTTTTTTTTTTTCTTCTTTTTTTCCTCAAATTGAAAGCAGTCTTAGGATGAACATTCACTAGGAAGATTCTCATTGTTTCATGTCATTTTTCTGACTAGTCCTCAGGATTTGCCCAAGAGCCTTCATTGGGCTGGGCCTAACCAGAGGCAGAGCACAACCTAGGGAAGTTTTCTATTCATTCTGAGAGGAGAATTGCCTCCTGACACTCCTAGTACCTCCTTTTCAGTCCTTTTGAGAATCAGCCTCTTTTCCTGGGATGCCACTGTCAAAGAGCAAGTTACTAACACAGATTTTTCAAAAAAACAAAGATAAAGAGCAGGAAATGACTAATAAAGAATATTCTACAGCCATTTAGTTGTAGAAGCACACTCCAAAATAATCTGCCAAGTCATCAGCAGTTTCCATGTATCTGGGTCCTAGTTATACCTTTTAAAGAGTGTATGCAGTGTAATGCCATTCATACCTTTTATTTGGGTCATTTTGTATCACTTCTTTGGTTAGATTTTTTGAATGAGTCATCACTGATAGGAAATATCAATAAATAGAGAGGAGTGTCTTATTTTGAAAAAAAGACTGCCAAATGAAGGCCCAAGGATAATGCATGAAATCAAACACATGAATATTATTTTCTCATATTGAGTTGGTACCTATTTGTATGTAATACACCAGTTTTGATCTTCCCAGTGGAAGTTTCACTTCAACTTCCTGCATTTAAATAGTAAGGGGTATTTATTCCCCCACCTGAGAGGTTCTTTATGAGCAATTCTCCTATGTTGGCTTATCATGCTTTCTTTCTCTGTGCTTTGTGTTTGGCAGGGACAGGGTATAGGAGCAAAAGACTTTTTAATAGCAGCCCTCTTTGACTTCCCCCTTTTGGAGTGCTCTGTCTTCAGAATTTAAGAGGACTAATGATGCTTCAGAAGAAAGAAGAAAAAGGCAGCACGTGCTACTAAAGCACACACTTTGTTTTGTGACAAGAAAAGAGAAGTGGAGAAGTGTGTACTTCTGTAATGTTTATCCTTGCATTATTAGTGATCCTTATGAAAAGAGTCTCTGACAATTAATTGCTGCTATTATTTCACTTCACTGTCTTATAAATTCTGCAGCCTGTAAGAAGGATATGACACCACTTCTACTTCTTTTTTCATCTCTCCAGGACAGTCACAGGCTCTTCTAGACTAAAAGCCAAGTTTCTTTCAGCATCAATAATACTTCAGTTCCATATTTTCTCCATAGCTTGCTGCATCACAAATTCATAAGCTAGCAGTGAATTTCTCTGTCCTTGCTTATGTGAACTTGCACAACCCCTATTTTGCTAGCAAATAAGGTGCTCCGGTGTTTCATTAGTGGCAGTTTCCTCTTCTGCGCTGTTAGCCTTCTGTGGAAGCGCTGTTTAAGGCTTTGGTTTGCAGGAGATGCACTATTTGTGCTGCTCAGATAAAACTGATTTGGTGTTACACAGCTACCATTCTAAACCTGGGAATTCAAAAATAAAAGGCCCAAACCCAAGTCTGGGCAGGCGCAGGGAGAGAGTTTGTTGCATTACTGTTTTGGGGCATCCCGTTGTCCTTCTTCATGCACACTGCCTGCCTGTTTACACTTACTTCAGTGCCCCAGAACCAAAGGAGGGGAGAAAGGCTGCTAGGGCAGCTGCTCTCCAGACAACCTGCAGAGAAAGGTGGGAAACTGGAGGAAGCTGTATGGTAAACACACACCTCCTGATGAAAAGCAAACAGATAATTTTGCCCAGCAATGCCGTTTCAGCTCGCGGAGCTGCCGGAAGGCGCTGAGGCCTGTCCCGAGCTGGCGTCGCTGCTGCAGTGTCATAGCAACTCGGGCGAATTGCGACGGAGCCCTCCACAATGAATCATTCATCTCGAAACCGTATCTCCCCTCGTGAAAGATTTGCTCTTTGCAGAGGGAGAATTTATCTGCCCGACACTGGCGTCTGACGTAGAGCACCTAATGGAGCGCGCACAGGAGCTCGGGAAGGGTCGCTCGGGGCGCTGCCCTTCAGCAGAGCGGTAGGTGTAAGGAACGGGAAAAAGGCAGCAGGGATCGCGGTTTGGATGGCTGCCACTTCACCAAGCTGCCTCCTTCAACCCCCAGGTTTTGCTTGCTTCTCTGAAGGCAATTAACATCACATAATTATGCACTTGGACTTGGCATTTTTTGGTAAGGTAAAGCACTTAGTTCAGTTATCCAAAGTTGACAATCCTCTTCAGTATTAAAGCATGAAAAGTGTACTTAAGCGGTTAAAAAGAGACATCCAGGCTTTCTTTTTTTTTTTTTTTTCTTACTGCTTTAGTTCTTCTAAAGCAATAGGTGAAGTATGTTTTCTTTTATGTATGTAAATCAGGGGTATGGTGAGGTTTTAGGTAACACCAGTTAAAAGATTATGCTGTCCTGGAAAGAGAAAGCGAAAGAAAACTTGCCAAACCAATTTGTTCCTAGCATGGCTGAACTTGTCAATAAAAGAGCTCATTTCCCCTTGCTTGCCTCCAGCTTTCCCTTCGCTGGGGCTGCAGAGGGAAGCAATGCTGGGTACATTAAAACAGTAGATTCATTGGCAAGTACCCTCTCTTTTCACACCAGGCACCGAACGCTTTCTAAGCCAATTAAGGCTGAAGAACTACTTGACACGGAAGGGCTTTCTAAATCTACTTCATCTCTCTGTGTTAAGCTTTAAACATAGCAACTATTTGTGCTTTATTTTAGCCATGCGGTGGTTGAAGAATAAAATGAACCAAATTATTCATTGCTGCCTTTAGGAAGTGCTGGGCTGTCAATCAGCTACAGTTCACTGCAGGGTAGGATTGGAAATAAGTGTCAGATAGACATTTCTGAAAAAGAACATGGAGTCATCTGTGGAAGCTGCAGTTTCCTAATTTGTTCATCTGAGAGCCTTTGGTTCATCTTTCAAGGTGAACAAAATAATAAATAAGTCTGAAAAAAAGTAAAAATTCTTGACAGCTGCTGAACCTACAAATACTTAAATATAGTAGTTGGAAAGACTTCTGATGCATGTGAAACTATTCACAGACATCCCTGGTTATAGGGTTGTCATCCTCATAAATCCAAAATTCAGTCGGTGCCCCTCAACCCTCAGTTTATTTCCTTGTTTTGTCAACAGCAGAAAAGAATGAGAACAATATTTTCAGTTATCATTATGCCTTCTTTAAAAATAAATGTGTGCGGTGTTGCCAACCAATCCTTGGAATCTGTATATTTGGATATTCAGGAGGTGCTCCCTAGTTTAAGTCTGGTCCTTAGGGAACAAGAAAATTAAAAGAAACCGCTGCAGTACTTACAAGTAAGGCTGTACTCGTATCATTTCCCTCCTTGGCTAATAAGGAAGGAGAGGTTTGAGAAGTTTGTCTCTAACAGGAAGGTCTATAAATAAATGAGCGTTCCCCAGGGAAGAAAATGAACCTGCTCATTTTCCATTTGTGGCTCATATTGTTCCCATCCAACCTTGCATTAAAAAAACTTGAGAGCTGTGCCTCAAGCCTGCAGTTTTGTTTGACTTCCAGGCTAGGACTTTGAACCTGTTGTGAACCTCTTGTCTTTAAATTAAATAGATCCCTTTTTTTCTTTCTTTTTTTTTGATGTCATGATTTCTCACTTCCATGCTTGGCTATTAATACGTCACAGTGCCACCTCTGATTAGATGCAACGTTATACTTGACCTCCCTAATCATGGGGAAAAGCAATTCCTTCTGTAGAGCCTGTGTTACTTACTACTTTGATCATTTTATTATATTCACTTGGCAGAAGTGAAAACTCTCTTATCTCTGTCAGATAGCTTTTAAAACTATTTAGCCTTTATATGTCTCAGAAATAGAATCATAAGTTTTCATTCATTCTCAGCCAAATTTACTGTATCAAAATTTCAGGTCAGTCCTTTAGAGTCATGCTTGTCCTCGTGCCCATGAAAACCTGAAGATGCTTGCATAGGGTAAAAGAAATCTTAGTCCTGATGACCTTTTCCTTGCTATAGGAGATTGTTTGTTTGGACTATGGCCTCTGCCCTTTAAGTGTAGTATCAGATTTTTCCACTCATGTCCTGTGAATACTTAGTCATCAGGAAATACACTGCTGGACAAATCATAGTTCTGCCTTTCCTGTTGTCGCTTTTTAGTATGATTCTTTGAACTATTCATGTGCTGATGAGTTTTTCAGCAATGAATGCACTGGAATAAAGTTCCTGATTCCTGAATGAACTTCTCACAGCTCATCATATTTCTTCAAATGATTAAAAAATAAAAATGATGCACACAGATTTTAATTGCTTAGAATTCATCCAAGATTGTTCCTCCTTCCAGCACACATTTATAGGATTTTTATCCTCACTTTAGTAGTGAAAGCCACTCAGCCTTGCAGATATGGATGGGCACTCCTTACAAAAGGACAAAGTGAATAAACTTTGTTCATTGACTGGCCTGTGCTAGGAAGAAGTGAAAACTTAAAAAAAAATCTTTCCATATAGCTCTACATGGCAGAAAAAGAAAAAGGAAAAATGTTCCTATCTTCAGGAATTCAGGCCTTCTGGCCAGGAGTGTATTAAATTTAGAAAATGCATTAATGTCCCACAAAACCCACAGGACAGATTTCAATTGACTCCACCTAGATTTTGGTGGCAAAACATCCTGGCCACAGAAACCAAGAGATCATTATTTTGTGCGGAAAGGTTGGCTTCAGCAGTTATTAGTCACAAGTCAAAACAGAATGATTTATTTAATTTTCCATTTCACTTCTCCTCCATCTTATAAGCTCATGAGGAACACTTGCCTCTTCTCAGTTTATCCGTATGCATACCGGTATGCATGTGGATATATCCCACAAGGTGGAAGGCAATGAAGAATCATCCTTCATGCTTTGTTCTACCTGTGTTCATGCTGAGGTTTGTTCAAAGAAGTGACTTGTGAAATCCTAAAGGACTCTTGGAATTTGTCTCTGATCCAACCTTGAGGAAACTAGTTCAGAAAAGAAACGCAGCCGCTTTTCTGATCCGGCATTTTGGCCAAGTTTGTCTTTAGGATTTATGTTTTCTGAAAGTAATACTTGAGAACAGCTAAATGCACTGGGAAGGACTCTTGTTTATAGATAGCCAGACTCTGTAGCACTGAAGGGTAAAAAATTATAATGCAAATAAATGCAAGTCAAGCAAAACAAAAGGTTGAAATCTTATATTTGTTTGTTTGTTTGTTTTTGGGGGGGGGTTGTTGTTGTTGTTGCTGGTTTTCAGCAAAAAAAAAAAACATTTATTTTCAGTGGACTGAAGTTCCAAGCTACCCAGGGCCATTTGAGTTCCTTGCCTTCAGGTTCCTCTTTGAGGAATCTGGCACTGAAATTTCTTTGGCAGAAGTCAAATAGTTGAAGAAGTCTCAAATGCTCTTGAGGCGCAGCACCCCTGACTTCTTAGATCTAACTGGAGAGCTCAAAAAGAGGTTCCCACTGGAACTAGTCATGACAGCAGGCATTTCACATGGGGCAGAAATGCTCTTCCCCCATGTGTTTTTACGGTCCAATTCCAAGACATTTCTGTGCAAGGAAAACTCATCCGACCAACCAAAAGAAGTTACCTTACACTGTAAGCTACAATGTACTGTCTCAGATTTTTCTCACTTGTATCTCCGTACTTGTGCTCTTTCTCTGCTTCTTAAATACCTCCTATCAATGCATAATGCAAAACTCCTCATACGGCATCTGTCTTTTAAAAAATACAACATGAAATCCCTAGTCAGATTTTTCATTATCTTGGCTTGTTGTGCACCGGTAGTTATCTGTTATATCTCTTAATATATATTCATCTGTTCTGCTTGTATACACAGTGAAGTAAAACCAGTGATGCTAATATAAAGTGTTTGTTTAACTGATGCTCAAGGAGATAAGTCGAGGCAAGGCTAATAAAGACTGAAGCCAGTATGATTAAAGAAAGAAAAAAAAAGAGATGCCCTCAGACATAAGGTACTTTCTGTTGCTGGCAGGCTGGTGCAACCTGAATGCAGGGTACAGAAAGAAGGGAGCAGATGCAGTGATGGTCGATTGATGGACAGCTGACCAACCTGGTGTTGGAAAGAGTTGTTACTCACCTCCTCTTATAAGGTTCTTTTGAAAGACTGAATTTGAATTCTTTTGAATTTGCTCTCTTACTTGTTGAAGAAAAAAAAAGGAAGCTATAACCATACTGTGGCATGAGAAGCAGAAAACGTGCACAAAGCAGCAGCACTACGTATCCTTATCCTAAGGTTAGCACTATCTTTTAAATTAAATGACTCTTTCTCCTCTGTTTTGTTTTCTCTCATGGTTATGCTGAAAAAGAACCTCTGAGCCTTGGCTTTGCTAAGGAAGGCAAGCTCTTCCAGGTTCCCCACATCAGCTCTGCACCCTTGGTCAAGTGGAGATCCTTACACTGAACTAGGGTTACTCTGAAAACTTCTTCCCTGATTACTTTGCGGAGTTATTCCTGCTGTAGTCTTATTAAAGCCTTAAAACAGTACTGCGCACTCTCTACCAGAAGTGCCTCACCAGATCCAGCCACCAAGTGCGTTTGCCTTTTTCCATGGCTGCCTCACGCTGCCAGTTAGTCATTTGGCAACAAGTTAATAGACCCAGTCTGACTGATGTGTTCTTGGCTGATGGCAGAAATTCTTGTTGCTAGTCCCCTGTATTTAGCTTGGAGTTTTGTATTTTTTTCATCCTGTTTTTTTACACAAGTCTCAAAGTCATCTGGTTCACTCTGAAAGAAATCCCAGTCCTCCCTTGAACTCGTGGAGCTAGCTAGATTTGTATCCTTGGCAGATGTAATCTCCATATTCATACCCTTTGCAATATGGTGAATGAAAATTAATGAAAATACTCAAGAAGATCAGTTTGGTTTTAAGGAGTTTCCCCAGTAAATTCCTTTGAGCCCAGGGTGTCCCCTTTCAGTGCTGCCGATTGCATTTCTCTTTGAGCCATCCCTGTAAGCATTTCAGGTCCTCTTCTAATCCACATATTTATTCAGTTTGATGAATCCTCTTTTATGAGATATCAGATGCTGTTATCTAATCAGATTGTACTAACACCAGCATGACAGATTAATTAAAAGCCCTGCAATTTCATGCACTGGTTCTTTCAAAGGTTCGTGACTGTCTAGCTCTCATTGTCTGGACGCTACACCAAGCTTACTGGGTTTAGCTTCTGTCTCAGCTTTTCCTATGCTCAATATTGCTTTATTTGTTGAAAATACAGTGGTGAGGAATTCATTTGATTTTGGAATGGTACTTATTGTTGTTTGAAACATTGCAGATAATACTGGGAAGAGAATATTCAACTTCAGTGGTCATTCTCTGAAGTGCTCATCATTATTTTTTCTCCTGAGCGATCATCCCTTGAGGATTTTCACCCACTTTTTGTTTTCACACTTATAATGTACAAGCTTAGTTGTTTACTCCATGTGGGTAAAGTATGTAACATGGTCAGAATGCAGTAAAATAGCAGTTCCAGGAATACACCCACAGAGCTGTTCAAAGAAATCTACAGTAGAGTGGGGTTTTTATTAGCTGAAACTAGCAGTCTTTCTTCCCACTGACTTGGTGGCGTTCCATGATGAGGTCTACAATTGTCTAGAAAATAAAATGTGCAAGTAGGACTGAGTAGGCTTGTCAAAACAACACTTGTGATAATGCATGAGGCATAGTTTCCCCAACTAAGCTTTATCATTCCTGTTATCAGCAGATACCTCCTTACTGCAGCACAAAAAGGAAGGTAGTGAAATTGCCAAACCATAAAACTTGAAAGTATTTTTCTCTTTGAAGTCTTACAGACCTTTCCTCTGTAAGCCTAATAAGACTTTTTCTCACAACATCTTCCAAACCTGTACTCTCCCTCATTTCTTTTTTTTTTTTTCTACCACTGCTGGCATGACTGCATGTATGTTGCTGGATGTTTTGCTGCTACTCTTCAGGTAGCAACAAACTGTAGTTCGTTGCTTTCCCACCACATGCTTACTGATGAGCAAGTGAGTTGAGTAAATGTGCTGATTGGGTATTGCTCCTCATTCTGAAGAACTTTCTGACTTGTCACCAAAGCAGTAAACATGAGGATCCCAAAATTTTCTTCATATCGTGAGGACTAAGGACTTCGACTGCATGTACAACTTCAAATGGAATATCTATTTTTGCACTAACTACATTTCAAGTTCCTATTTTACAATCTGTTTATTTCAAGCTACTTCTTTGTCCTAAAGGATTGTAATTTTCTGCGGCATTGCATAGTGTTGTCACAGGAAGAGCTAATAAATGTTTGATGATGTTAATACTAGATTCTCTAGGAGGAGAGGAAGAAAAAAACTACTGATTTATGAGAGATTACTGAGATGTCCTCTAGTACCAATATGGTTGAGATATTCTCTGTAGTTCCACTGTATGCTTGTTTTGCAGTTTATTAATTTGCTCTAAGCAGACAACCAGCAAGGAGAGTCTCAGCTTGAGATCAAAAAGTTCAAAAGATGTTTGGCAAAGGATTTCAAAATCAAAGCTGTCAATGGCACACATCAGCTTCTGAGCATTTGTACAGCATAGCTGTTGAACCTCAGGTTGTTTTACATAGCATACAGTAACACAGTAAGGTTTCTTACGCTCTTGGATGCGTAAGCTTTTTCTGTTCTTCAGATCTCCATAAAAGAACTCTAATCCTCATCTGAACTATTATTTCAAATTAAGCAAATAAATAAATGCCATTTATATAATTGTGTATCATAGGAATACATCCATGATGAAAGGCACCAAATGAACATTGCTCTGAAATCTGAACATGCCGGAAGGATTACAGCACCTTTGTGAATAGCCCTCAAATAAGTAACATATGCATTTGGGACAGAAAGCAAAGACTCTTATTTAGCTGGAACTTCAGGAATGTTTCACTGGGCAGCTGTAACAGAAATATGTTCAAGTCTTCCAAAGCTTTTTTTTTTGTAGTCACAGATAGCAAGGTTGAGAATTGATAGTACCGTTTAAAAGATACTACCTTTTGAATATTAAAAGCAGTAGTACATTGAACAAAACAAAGCAGAGCAGCACCACTTCATATAGAACTGTATCGTTTCACACCTCTTTGCTTGTATAACTTCATCTGCTTTGGTAGTGAAGTTGGATGAGACCAGAGCAGGAGGTCTCAAAACTTGGTACATCCTTCCATGTCCTCTAGTGGGATATCTGGGAAGGCAAAATCATTCAACTAAAGGCCCTGAAAGAAAGGGAGAAGCCTTGTTCTTCCTCAAGGGAAGTCACACTGAGTTCAGAGGCCAGCGGATCAGGACCTACTACAGCATAAAAAGGCATTTTAAATACATTTATTCCCCATTCACGGAACATGAGCTTGAAGAAACAAACAGTTTAAGAAAACTCTTGCACTGCTTTGTGGCACAGTTTTCTCAGTATAGGAAGCTTCTATTTCAGTAGGACCTTTGCTGATTGCTGCATAATTAAATAGCTAGTATAAATGAACCAAGTTCAATGCTGTACTAATTGCAGTGGTCACTGCAGATTATGCTGTTGTTCCTTACACAGGAATATTTTTCATTGTACGAATATTGCATTAGATAGATTATTGACTATTTGCAGCTGCCTCTTACTTAAAGATTCTTTAAGCAACTTTGACTGTCTGGCTTATGACAATGAAATTGATATTACAGAGCAAAAAGGATCGCCTTGCACTTCAAATTATTATCATTTTAATATCAGTTTGAGCTCATCTCAAGAAGCCCTTATGGTCATTTATAAAATTCTAAGTAAGAAAAACAATGATTTCCCCTTTTTTTTCATGTTATAGGACTTTTTTTCCCCTCCCAGAGATGCTTCTGACTGTATGACCTGATATTTAATGTTGCTCCAGTAACCCTCCCCTTTCTATCAGTTGGTATTAGCCCATTTACTGGAAATGTGAGCCCTTTGCCACTGCAGGCAGCAGAGATGCCCATTGCTGTGTGGCCTTCCTGCTACCTGTCACTCCTGAGAAATTAATCCTGGTGCAGCAAGTCAGCACACTGGGACATGCTTCATGCACCCTGAACTTCACAGCTAATTTGAGTTAGATACTGTCACGCCACCAAGTCCATTAGGACTAGTCCTTTGCCACTGAAACGGTGAGGGAGAGCTCTGTCAGTGTGTAGGACCAGCGTTAGGAAACTGCCTAATCTTGCGGACTAGATCGATCCCCACATAAATTTGATCCTCACATTGGAGGCTAAATAAAAACATGACTGAAAGAGGATAGAACTATTCTGCCGCGTCCTGCACTATTCAGGTTACAAGATAATCATGCAACACAGCTTCAGAGCAGAATCGCCTTTTAATTTTACAATGCCTATAGTTCAAGGCTCTTTTCAGCTATAAATCCCCCGCATTTCAGGGAGAAAAGGCTTAATCCGCTATATACCACCATGACAAGCATCTGCTTCCTCAAAGGCATCTTTATTAAAAGGAATCAAGATAGCTCTATGGGAGAAAGACATTATGAGCATTCAGTAATAAAAAGGAACACCTTATTTTCCTTTAAGCCTTTTGATCAACAACAGCAGCTTTGTTGCTGACTGTAAAGGAGAATTTCTAATGTTTGAACATGCAATTGAGTGGCCCTGTCTTTTGTTTGGAGTGAAATATATCACAGAGTTAAAAAAAAAAAAAAAAAGATGATGAATTAGTTGAATTCTTCACCCAGCATTTATTTTATTTGATTAAGAGATTTTTTATTGACTTCCAAATTAAGGCAGCTGAGTTCTGATTATAAAATAGGATTTTGACACTCATGCCTGGCATGGACAAAGAGGGCACACCGGTAGCTTAAATTTGAAATGACAGCAACAGTTCTTCACTTGAACATCAATGAAGAATTTCCCCTTGGTATCATACATTAAATTAGGGAGGTAGAAGCATAAGGTCGAATCTTCAAAAAGAGAGCACCAAAGTAGTAAGGGAGATACCTCGTAGATAAGGAAATACATATGAATAAGTATGAGCACAAAGGAGAAGTTCCTCTGAAATTATTTCCTCTGCTTCTAAGTTTATGAGAAGAAAGTCCTTTTTGCCTGTCTGATGCGATTTGATCGTGCCCAGCAGCACGGAAGGAGGTAATTTACAGTGCTTTTAAAGATAATTCACACATCTGTACTGAGATCCAAGGGTGAAGAATGGCTGGGTTCCCCATGGATCTGACTCAGTGCTCGGCCAGGGGAGCAGGTGAGTTTGTAAATGAAACAAGAGGCCTAGCAGGAACGAACTGGCATGGGGCAGCAACCATGTAAACATGCAGTTTCTTCCTATCCAGCTGACTATGCTATCTCAAGCTTTATTTATTTAATCTTTATAGGAATAACATACCCTGATCTAGATGCCTGATCTAGATGCTGGCAATTACAACGCCCACGTTTGTCCGAGGTTCACCGTAGTCTATTCAACGAAATTGCCTTGACACCTCCTTTCACTTTACCTGTAGTTTTTTTACTCTTTGTGGCAAAGAATTTCAAATAGAGAGTTTAGAAAAGCTGCCTGCTGTGCAGAATTTCTAAAGTTTCTAAATGCTTCGAAGAAGAAACAAAGCTTTTACAGTTCTAGTAAGCTGGTTTTAGACATCTGTCTTTTTAGGATCACAACTTTGAAATGATAGTTCTATGGAGGTCATCCCACAACACTCCTACAGCTCTTAGACTAGTCCCTAAACTAGAGGACTTGTGCATTCCAGCAAAATGTAGCTGGTCCTAGCGCCAGTTATAAATTTTCCTTCAAGACCAGCATCTGGTATGAACAAGTCTTTTGTTCTAACTTGTTCAAAACAAACATATTTGATAATCAGCAGGAATATGACCAGAGGGAGTAGCAATTAAAACTAACAAGAGGCATTATCTGAAAGGATTTTTAGTTTTCTTTGCAAGCATACCTTTGAGATTGTGTTGCATAGACTACTTCAAAATATTTCAGATGTTTGCTCCTACTGCACCTCTTCAAAATCTCAGAACCTCATTTCCGTAATGACCAAAAGAATTTGCTTACCAAAAGGTGCATAGACTAATTTATTCCTAACCAATACAATCCTTTAGACTTCTTGATCTCAGTGCCTTCCTGGCATTTACTTCCAGGGGTATTCACACTACACCTGCAAGAATTTCATTAGTAGGTTACCCCAAGTAGGCATGCCCATTGCAAGGTGCTTTTGCCTTAATACTATCACACTTCAGAAGCTATTTTGGAAGTACTCATGCTTTTGTCCAGCTACCTGGGAAGTGTGAACAATGTGCAACAACCTCTGAAGGCTAGGATTTCATGAGTGCAGAAACTGGAGTACATGGAAACATCATGAGCATCCATTGCTTTTTATCATCCATCTCATCATTCTTCCTTTTTTTTTTATTTTTTATTTTTCCAACTCTGTGCCTTATATTGGATTATGTGCTCTGTCTTTGGATTATGTGCTCTGTCTTTGAAGATTTCAGAAAAAGATTAATCTGTTGTTTCTGTAGAGAGAGATATGTATCTAAACATTTGTTGAGTAAAACTCTTTGCTGAGTAAAACTAGCTGATACTCCATACTTCACTGTCATATCAGGCCAGCTCAGTTTTCCAGTCTCTGCAGTTGCAATAGTACAGGAGTCATCTCGACCCTCTCCTCCTCCTCTCCTCTTGGCAAGATGCTCATCCAAAGCCAGTTTTTATTTCATATAAAGCAACTCTGAGGTAAAACTTAGCTATGCTGATTTTTTTGAGCACTTCCATTCACATCAGCAAGAGGGGAAAAAAAACTCAAGTATGGAGAAGTTGGAAAGGAGATTGCATCTTCTCAGACTTTGTGGGAAAAGAGTGTTAAACAATTGAGAAGGCAGAACAGGAAAGGTGCAGGAGCAAGGATACTGTGATTGGAGACTATTTCTATTGGAGTGAAGCCTTCTGTGCAATACAGAGCGCTAACATGAAGGAATGTCGATAGTCTGGCTTCATCATTTGCTACCACTTTGAAATACAGTGCTAAGGAAATTCATTAGTTAAATCAGTGACCCAGAGTTAAAAACTTAGTTGGCAAAATTATGAGATGTGCTGCAATACCTCAATATTAGCTTTATTTAAGCTGCTGCATTTCCATTAGTGTTTTTGCTTAATTTGGCAAGTCAGGGTCTTGTGCTTATTTAAGACAAATGAAAATAAGCTAATAAGGTTTAAATATCTAATTCAAGGAGACAAGTTAGAGACTGAGTAGAAATAGAAAAAAAAATATTTGCTATTCAATATCACCTGTAATAGCAAATGATCATTGCATGAGGACATTAGGAAAGCAAGACTGAAAAAGGATACCCGTAAAGGTAGGAGGTAAATTTCATGTAGCCACATGGCTGAAGCAGTGCTGAGCTGTTGTATAAACTATGTGATGACAGGCAGTGTACTTTGTGGCTGAAAGTATCTGCATAAGTGGTATGAGACAGCAGACCCTATTTATGAATAACTACAGGAATATTTGCAGTTGCTCAGATACTGCAACCCATCCACTGTATATCTGATCACCTTTAAGGTGGAAGAATTAAATATGTATACATATGTGCATTTTTTTAAATTCTGATTCTTTTAACCCAGCACTAAGACACTTCCGAAATTAGATTAAGCATCACATTGTACCATATGCTTAGCATAAGCAAGAAGGCTCACAGAGTTGCTTGTGATTGAAGTTATAGTTAAGATTCGTTCCTGCCAGGCACAGAGAAATCCAAGTTGCTAGGCTTGTTACTCAACTCCTGGGGGGTTTCTATCAGCTCTTCCCTTAGGGGAAGGCTGCCTAAGTGGTACACTTATGGTATTCCTTGTACCAGCATTAGCCAAGGACCTGGTGAACATGTAGCAGGATTAATTACTGCCAGGCATTTAGAAGTTACCCTGGAAATGCCCTGGCTCTAGAATTTGCCTGTCCCGGGGCATTCAGAAATAACATGTTTTTTGTTTGTTTGTTTGTTTGTTTCTCTCCTTAAGTTACATGTTCCTAAAAGGTACACCTAAAAGGTACAGAGGAAGAGTGTGAAATGCTGATGCATTCTCCAGTTCTCCCCTTCATTATCAAATTCTGTAAGGGCAGAGCATATCTAGCCTGACTGCATTTCAGATTGGTTGGTACTTTACCAACCAGTGCCTTTGAAAGACATTTATTATAACAGCAGCAGCTGGGCTGCCAGCTGCCAGGAGATCTCATGAGCAGCAGAAATCAGTGCTCCCACTGCCTCCTACTCACCCATCTCAGAGAGGGTATTTTCAACCCATGCCTCAGTTGCTGACTCATTTATTCTTATCCACCCCAACTTGAGAATGAGCGTTTAGCAGTTTTCACGACACAGCCTCATGGCTTAAAATAAGCCTAGAAACTGAGATCCAAAATAGAAAGAGTCATTTTTCTTATGAAGTATCTTCTGTCGAGTGTATGGCCAACACCCTAGATTCCAGTGAAAGACTAAAAGTTTTTGTTCTGCAAGTAAAGCAAGAAAGCTTTTCAGGATAGAGATTGAGGAAGATAGTTTAGCTCAAACAAAACAATCCGAGGTTTCTCAATAGCTTCTAAAGTCAAACTTGACTTTTTTATCAACATGCAATTACTTTTCAGGGCAAAAGATTATCAGTGTGTGTCAGCATTTCGAAAATAGAACAAAATACTTCTGCTTTTGGCATCTGTCTTTCAGAACTGGCCAAAGAAATGCAATGCGGGCTTGCTCATGTTCTTCGGTCAACCCAAAGTATGCAGTCTTGCTGGGAAATTCCTCCTCTTAACATTTCCTGCAGTCTCATCTATCTTATAGACATGTCTCTCTGCAGGTGAGGTCTGCAAAGCTGGATTGGAAGTGGGAGTTTCCTTGCTATGAGATTGGGGGAATATGCTGTGGCAAGACTTGGCATCTGTGAAAGCAGCATTTCTGCAATTCCCTTTCCAGTTTAAAATAACGCCCAACTGCACAAAATCTAAGAAATTTAGGAAAGTTTCTTTGTATCAGTCATTGCCTTTAAGAAGGTAGAGGTTTGAATGTACATATAAGTCTGGAAATTTCTTGTATTTTACTGTTCCATTCAAAGAGTAAAAGTCTCCAGTGGTCAGTTTTAGAAAAGAAAGGTTAAGATTGGTGCTGCTAGACTGTCTTGAGAAGTATCATTGTGCAAAAATCCTGTATTTGGCTTCTTTTTGTATAGTAGTTTCCTAAAGAAGTGCATGATTTCAGGAGAAACTTGTTAGTTTTCTGTGCACCATGCGCTCACCTCTAGAAAAAGATATACCATAATTTCATTGTGAGTTAACTTGTTGACTTTGTGTCATTGGATACTAGGAGAAACAGGCAAGTTATTTTTAAAAGGAAGTAAGTGTTAGCCAATCTTATAAACATGTTAGAACTAAGAGAGAAGTTCAGGGTTCCCAAAACTTAGGCTGGGAAAACAACAGATTAGTTTTCTAAGAGGAAATAATGACTTTGAATAAACTTTGCCAGTTCACCCTTTCTTGCTTCCTCCACTTCTAACCCGTCTATGCTCCATTTGTTAACAGGTATATTAGGTCAAAATCTAATGCAGAATTGCAAGTTTAGAGAGATTGTTGCTTTCTGTAGGTATTGCAGTGTTGGCAAGTGCTGGAATAACTGGAATGGCTTCAGAGGGAGTTTTGCAATAAATTTACCAGTCCTAGAGAAAGGAAATCACTGACACTATCCAGAGTTTGTTTCCAATTCAACCAAAAGAACTTTAATCTCATCCTAACAAGACTGGTCTAAAGGACAAGAATGAAAGGGAAAGAAAAACATACATATGGAAGGTTTTCATGTTGATGTTACGGACCTGGTTCCTAGTGGATGTTTCCAGGAGTGGAAATACCAAGTCTGTATTTGGGCTGGTAGTCTGGGTGCCCTCTGTTTCTCGCTTCCAGGCAATTAAGACATGAGCTCATCTGGCAGCTTCGTGGTTGCGGCCACTGGAATGGCACCTAACAGGATGGCTTTGTGCAGCCGCCGGCACGCTGGATGCAGCAGCTGCTTAAGCATGAACCTTCGCCGGCCCCTGCACCGCTTCTCGACACAGCAGCTGACGAGAATCACGAATCTCAAACACGTTCTGCTCAACAGAAGCTGGGCAAAGCTCCAGTACATCAGCAACATGTCACTGCTGGGCCGCATGGGGAGATAAATGCTTTGAGAGTGAGTTAAGGGGCAGCAGGTAATTGCACAGCACACTAAGGAAATGTGAACGTCCTGCTGTCCTGCATGTTCAGGGGCAGTTAGGCAGCCTTCCACTCCCCTAGTCAGACCCAGGAGCCTTATTGCACAGTAATACACATTTTTGCAAGCGTAGTAACTTTGACATGCACTTTGCAGATTGTTCTTTCCTTTGGCATAGTGTAGTACTGAGGAAAATAAAACCCCAGACCAGTTGTTTACCTTTTCTTATAAGCCCAGCCCTATGACAAGTCAGGAATTTGGTGCATTTGTTCTATGAGCTTGTTGTCTCTTTTGTGTCCAGTGGGAGAGGGAGACAACTTAGACCGAAGCTGAAGGAGCAAAATCTGCAGATGCTTGCTTCAGTTTGCCTCAGCCTTTTATCATGTGGAAGTAATGTTCATTAAATAGCAGGGACTCACTTGCGTAACGTGTTTTGCTTAGTGCACATATGTTCTGAGACTTGTAGGGAACTCTGAGTGAGCAGGAAAGCCCGTTGGCAGAGACAGCACTGCTGTTGCAAAGTGCTTTCATCCTAGTCTGCTTCTAGCAGGAAGGCTTCTGAGCCCCGCTTGGCAAGGGAGAGAGGGGCAAAAGGTAGCCAGCTTATAATTCTGGCATTTTCCAAAGTTGAAAATGGGTTTATTGCCCAATGCAGATCATCTGCTGATTTAAGAGAAGCTCCCTCTGGCAGCAGATCCTCTTCAGGAAGTTTCCATTTCCCCATTGCAGCAAAGCCTCTGTTTACGTGGCCATGCTGCCTCTAAGTAACCCAGCCCTCCCAACTGGTTGCCCACCCTGGGGCAAAATTAGTAATTCTCCATGATAACCATCATAGCTTAGTTTCCTAAAAAGCAGCCACCAAGTGGTAAGACTGTGATACCCTAGGGTTGGCTACAATGTTGGCAGTCAAGAGTTCTATTGCCACCCCTCACAGTTTGCTGAATATATTATTACATCCCATAGATTCCATACAAAAAAGGTAGTCCATTATTTTTATTAGGCAGGTGTCAATTTTATGTCAGTAGTCAATTGTTTGTCTTAGGTATTCATTTTCCAGGTATGAGTATATGAGATCCTAAGCACTAACGAAGAGTAGGAAGTGACAGAAATAAGACAGTTGAAGGAGTAAAAATAAACTTTGCTGATCTGGCCTCCAGTAGACTTTTACACAAGAGCCAGACCTCGTAATTCCTGAGAGAAAAAAATATATTGAGGTACTTCCCTTTTGCTGTGAGCTAATGACACATAACAGTGCTTCCTTGTTCACCTCGTGCCTTAAAAACTTCAGCTTAGGCAATCTCTGCTGTGCCTTAAAAGGTATGTGGGTTTTTTTTAACTTTTTTTTTTTTTTTTAGTTTGGATCTATGCCAGTCTGATTTTTCTTAAGGGAAAAAAATAGACTCACAATAAATACAGGAATGTGTAATTGGGAGTGCTAGGTAACCTTATTTGAAAAAAGGCCACTTAGAGAATTACTCGTGGTGTGCAAAAAGAGGCTACAGCCAGCTTCATATATAATACATGAATATAGAAATGCAAAAGAAGGGATTAAAATACCTAAATTACTTCAAAATAATGTTATAGGGTATGGTAAATTCTATCCATGATAAAGCCAGAAACAGCAGAAAGCGTGAAAGCAGAAAGATGAAAACCGAAAAGCAAGGGTGGTGATTGAAAAGCAAGAGGAACTTATGTATTTTCATGGCGTGAGATGAAATTATTACATCGATTATTGATAAGAACAAAAAGATCTTTGGTGAAAGAAAACAACAAGAAGTCGTGCAGAGTGGTGAAAGAGTTGAGCGTGCAGGAAATGAAAGTGGAATCAGTGAAAATGGGAACCCTGCACTGTGCTGGGAGCAGAGACCTTCACTGATAAGAGATCATCTTTTAATGCATAAGAGAGAAGGCCATTGGTCTTCTGATTCCAATTCAGATTAAATATTAAAAAAGAAATGGAGATGCGCAGGTGCTGAGACAGACTGCCTGGAGAAGTGGTATGGTCTGCCCTGCATCTCCTCCGAGATATTCAGGCCTTGCTTGAGCGTGGCCCAGAGCAGCCTACTCCAGGGTGCCCCAGAAGGTCCCTTCTGACCTGAACCAGGCTGCAATTCCTTGGAGCCTGGTAAAAAGTTGCAGTCTTGGAGAAAACAGCACTATCCATTTCAGAAAGAGAGAAAACTCCAAGGGCTGTTTCAGTGGGGACTGAGTTAATGCTAATACATGGCAGACTGACAGGTAGGGGACTTCTATAGATTAAATAGGCAGGATACATACAAATAAGTCCTAGGGCAGCACTTTCCTGAGATTTAATTTATAAACATGAGAAAATGAGTTTTTATGAAGTAGGCAACTGTAGTAAATCTGTTTATATTTTACCATTGGGGAGCAATGCAAGGAAGAGAAAGGAATCTGGTAGCCACAGATGTTCCTGCGAGAAATTAAGAGCAAAGTAAGCAGCACTGCTGCAGGTACCACATCATTTATGATTAAGTCATATGATTAAGTTTTCTTTGTGCATGTTATGATACATATGATCTAGTTTACATTAGTTTACATATGATATTAGTTTACATCCTTCCTAGTCTCTGGATTCAAAATGGGATTTGATGAAAAAATGATAGTGCATTTTGAAGAGACAAGTAGATGACCTGCTCCCAGTTTTATGTGTTTTGATTTGCAACTCAGTGTTATTTGTCTCTTAGCTTTGTAACAGAAAGAGCTTTTCAGAGAGAATGAATCTCTGGCCTCTAAGTGAAGATTTGGAGACAAATAAACTGAGGCTGGAGGCCGCCATACTTCTATGACATAACCGCAAAAGGTTCTTACCTTCAAGGATGAGATCCTGGAACAAAAATCTCATATATTGCACTAGAGAGCCAAGGGCTCCCCCCGCTTTCCTGCATTGCTGTCTTATCTCTTTGCACTGGTTATCGTGCCTGAACCTATGGACAGGCCCTCAGTGCCCTTGTCAGGTGTGTTATAACTTATCTGCCAGTTCCCCGTTGATCTGTTTTCAGCACTTGCAGCATTGTGGCTAGGGAAAGCCCAAACTAACGGTTTCTCCTTAAGAAAAGCTTTAATAAGGGAAGAGGAGGGACGGGTTTTATTAGCGTGTTGGCAGAAATTGACCTCAGATGGCATTGTAGTCATCTGACACATGACCAGCAGCAGATGCCGAACCAAAATTAGAGATACTAAATGAGGATAAAAGCATTGCAAAAAAAAAAAAGAAAGAAAAAGAAAGAGAGAAGGAGAGAAAGAGAGAAGGAGAGAAGGAGAGGAGAGAAAGAGAGAAAGAGAGAAAGAGAGAAAGAGAGAAAGAGAGAAAGAGAGAAAGAGAAAGAGAGAAAGAAAAGAAAGAAAGAAAGAAAGAAAGAAAGAAAGAAAGAAAGAAAGAAAGAAAGAAAGAAAGAAAGAAAGAAAGAAAGAAAGAAAGAAAGAAAGAAAGAAAGAAAGAAAGAAAGAAAGAAAGAAAGAAAAGAAAGAAAGAAAGAAACGCACGCCTGTGGAAGTCCTACACAGGTCTGTGTTAGGCACTAGCAGTTTCCCTCAAATTACTTTNAGAAAGAAAGAAAGAAAGAAAGAAAGAAAAGAAAGAAAGGCACGCCTGTGGAAGTCCTACACAGGTCTGTGTTAGGCACTAGCGGTTTCCCTCAAATTACTTTCCAGTGGCTCCCATCTTTACAATAAACTCCAAACCAGAAACAGAGATGCAAGCAGCGCACAGGCAGCACCAATGCAATACTTTAATCATACTTCAAGAGTCCTGTATTTGTCACATTCCCTCTGGCAATGCTGTTTATGCAACTGTGACAGTGCAAAGCAGAACAGCCAAAGCCTACTAGTAAATTTGATACAGATGATGTCAGTGCAACAAAATTTAGTAGATGAAAACACAGCCAACATTTATCAAGAGAGAGATTATTGGACTTTGGAGGGCTGTCCCTTATGTTAACTTTCTCTTTAACCAGATATCTCCCATCTTCTTGGGAGAGGACAAGTAGGAAGAAAAACTTTTTGAGGTTCCTGCAAATGTTCCTTGAACCAAAGATATCCTTAACCAAGTTACTGCCAAATTTAGCAAGTTTCTAGTATCATCTTCAGGTAATTTAATAGTTAAAACAGACTTGAGAACAGCTCAGAAAACTTGAAAACTCATTTTCGAACTAAGCAAGACGTAAGTACATGACAGCTACCTCTAGGTCATGGTCTTCTCTTTCCGAGTAATCAAAATTGAAGAGTGACAGGAATTACTGCTTCTCAGGTTTTATTTACTTTTGCTTGAAATTCAACCCTGAGAATATGTACCAGTAAAGTATTGACTGTATAGTCAATAGTTAGCTTCAAATGAAGCAGAAAGTGTGCACTTCTAGTGAGATGCAAACTACTGAAATTCTGTGCATTAGGTAGGTATTAAACCATTTGACAAGCAAAGAGAGGGTTTATAAGAGATGTGGCATTGCCAGTTTCTCTTTTTTTTTTTTTTTTTCAAGCTTTTATAGCTATATACAAATCTAGTCATTCTTCAGTCACTGGCAAGGGAGGATCATATAAGAGGTGATCAAACATTAGCAAACCAGCCTGAGGGAGGGACTTTGAATCTTTGGCCACAAGTGTGTGCCTGTAGACTGGAACCTAACATTTTTCTTCTGATAGCAGTACTGAGCAGTGCTGAAAAGGCATGCAAAATTGGAGCTGCTTAGGGCCCTGTCATTTTTCTCCACAAAAGTTGCTCTTTCAAGCCTTGCCTTTCCATGCAAAAGATTGTTGCATTCATCCATTATGCATGGCCTAGAGATTTGATGAAGGTCTCATATGTTCCTTCTGAGAGGATAAAGGCAGCTGCAGTACCCAGTTTTAAAGATGTGGTTACTGTTTTAAAATGTTATTAAGCACATTATTTTCTGTTTTTCTGATTTGAATCTTTTGGATGATAATTTAAAAACTCTGATCTTAGTGGACATTAGAGACAACACTGAATGTGGCATAAGATTAGGGCGCAGGGTGTTGTTCCCATGTCCTCTATAAAAGATTTCATATTTCTGGTAATATGATTACATGTTATTGTTGTACAAATCATGCTTATCTATATCCATGTTAGGCTAGTTGTTCATTAAAACCTCAGAAGTTGCCATCACCAATAGTCTTCTGCAAGCACCTGTATTTTCTAGTTCCCCTATCAGGATTGGTGTGACTAAGTCAGTTGAAAGTGGGATGGCAGCTAAAATATATATGATTAAGCTAACTTACTGTATAACTATTGCTTCTGTCTTCATTAATATTACTTAGGTCTACCTCATTTGGTTGAAAAGACTTACATCTTTGTAGAGAAATCCTCTGTTGCATGTGAAACAAGTATGGAATACACAGGCTGCTGACTAATGTTAATAGTTGATTTTTGTGTACATAAAATGTGTATAAAATGCAATCAGATAAACAGGAAATGGAGATTTGTATTGATGTACAATTTTCTTTCTTTATTAGAGATTAGGATGAAAACCTAACAGGAAATTAAACTGGAAGATTACCAAGTGTATGACTGGCATGACCTGCTGACTTTATCTTTCATATTGCACCCCAAATCAGCTTTCCCAAGCTTATGAGGTTTCTTGTGGATTTAAGGAAAGCAAGTAAGAACTCAGTAGCTTCAATGATAATAACATAGAAAGGTGCCTGGGGTAGAAAAGCTACACATAATGCTTGTTTGGAACCAAGAATGAAGAGTTCTTTGCACTGTCTTGTTAAAGTGAAATTGGAAAAAGAAAGTCAGAAAAGCTAAACCATCTGTAGATGGCTCCATTGGTTGTTCATTTTCTAAGACTTTCCAAAGAAGCATTCAGGAGCATTGCTTTTTCAGGGCTTGCCTCTAGGGTATTTCACCACATGTCCAACTATTTCACAGGAGTATAAATTAATGGCAACATTTCTCTTTCTTACAAAGTCCCTTTCGGGTTTTGCCAGTTTACTTTAGTCGGTACACAGCGTGTGTCTGGGGAAAATTATTCAGATACATCTACTTGGCTGTAATTTGTTCAACACCAGAGATCAGAGTTCAGCCTGTAAAACCGTAGAGCAAGAGGAGCGCTCAGATCTTTCTTTCTATCCTGCTGATGTGGAAAACTGTGATCCCAAAGGGCCAAAGCCACATGGAGGTGGTTTAACTGTCTTGAGACTTGTGCTCTGAAAGGTTTGTCTCTGTGCAGAGGGATTGCAGGGCTAGGTCTGTGCACAGAGTCTGATTTCTTGGAGTCCTGGTTTTCCAAGACACTATCTTCCCCTGTAGACCTTGAAACTCTGTAGTGGTCCAGGCCAGGAAGGAAGCACTCATACTTGTGAATTGGGCTGAAAAGGTTTCCGCTGTTTGCAAGTGACAGGAAACATTTAAGCTAGACCACATGAAACTAGTTTTATGTTTCTCTTTAAGTCAGAGCAGCCACAGATATTTGAAGCTATTCTTTGTGCATAAGAGGGGAAAAAAAAGCCATCAAGGAACCACCTCTCTATATGACTTAATCTATAGGCCGTGTTTGCCCATTACTGGCAACAGCTGCAAGAAGATCTTGCATCTTTAGAAAATGTAAACAAAAAGATTACAACTCAGTATACACTTGGATATCCTGTACAACATCATCACAAGCATCATAATAAAAGGCAGCTAAGTTTGACCATTTCACAGGCCATACAGCCTTTTCTACAGATTGTCTGGGTACACCACTAGTGTCACATGATAACATCTCTTTTGACACCTACAGATAGAACATAATTTGAGTGCCTATCAGTGCAATAAGTGAAATTATATGTTCCTCAGAAGTGACCATGTATAGCTGCAGCAGGTCTTGAGGATCTTAGATGTGATATTTTCTAGGAAGGAACAAATTGGAGCAAGAAGGATAAAAATATCGCACATATTTAGGTCAGAGCACATTGCAAAAAATCATTCAGCAAATATCAGTGATGGATAAATTGCTATTTTCTTCTGCTATTTTGATGGTGCAGCTTTAGTCTCAAGGCATTAGGGATATCTTACAGGAAGAATGTAAAAGAAAAGCAATAAGAAAAAAAGCTAATTTCTGCCCTGGAGATGCAATTTCTTTGGAAGTCAGTGGGACTTGCATGCTTACATGATCATAGTAAAAAGAAAAATACTCAACAACCTGCAACCAAAAGACTCACATTTAAAATGGCAGGACTTCACCTTGGTTGCCTGTCAATACTCAGTTTGTGTTTTATTCTTTCAGAAAAAAGCAGTGTGAGAA
Source organism: Crypturellus undulatus (assembly GCA_013389825.1). Lineage (NCBI taxonomy): Eukaryota > Metazoa > Chordata > Aves > Tinamiformes > Tinamidae > Crypturellus > Crypturellus undulatus. The sequence continues at coordinate 1,107,115 of VWPW01000167.1, forward strand.
GTGCCGTGTAAGTGGATAAACTGGGATTTGCAGGATGGATTGGAGAGGTGCTCCTGGGAGGCCCAGTTGTTGTGGCTCTGTCAGCCACAACACATCGGCTGTAACCTATAAGAACTAAATTCTTGTGAAAACAAGTCTTATTTCATGCTTGCTTTTTGGATCTAATCTTATTTTAACAATTTGCTGAATATATCAGATTGATGCTATCACACTGCAGATAGAATTTATCATTCTGTCATTTTTACTCAGTAGTTCGGAAGCATTTTGGTATAGGTTTAAATTTGAAGCAATGACATTACACATTCCTTCTGGGATTCATCTTTGTTATAGAAATTATCCTTTTAGTTCATGGTGATTTATTGGTAGACATAGGCTAAGTACAAGCCTAGTATGAACCGGTAGTTAAGGTTATTTGAATTAAGGTCTTGAAATGTGCGCACTGTATTTCTTTTTAAATACGCTGCAAAGAAGTATGAAGGAATCTGTGATCTGACTCTTGTGTGATATACATAAAAGGAGGACATATATGTTTAGACATGTACTTATTTTGCCTAGTTTCCTAATATAAACATGGGATTGTATTAGTTCTTCACAACAATTACATGGGATCTAGTGAAAAGCTCAATACACTGAAACACTGTTTTAACTCCTAAATTTTCAATATATATTATGTCAGAGTTTTCTAACCCAACAGATACATGGGCTGCAAGGACTATGCATGTTTACATTCAGGTCTCAGGCCTGAAAGTGGTATTTAAATAATCTGGTATCATTCTTGATGTAAAACATGTCATTAAGCTATTCAGAAAAGAAAAAAAGACTGAGAGGTATAGAACAATTTCATGAGATACTTTAGGAATAGTTAGTCACATTAGCTCTTTAAAATGAGATTATGTTAAACTCTTCTGCTCCTTCACTCTCCATGTGAAGTTACCATGCTGGCTACATCTCGAGTCATTTTCTGCTTCTGAATGCGGAGAAGTAAGAGCCAGCTCAGGGCAAAAATAATGAGAGTTGAACTTCCTTCCCTACAGAAACAGGCTACAGAAGACTTTTCTCCGCGTTCCTGCACACGTGGTACATTATATTCTTTGTCTTTCTGTGTTTTAACAGGCCTTGAATAGGGGTATCGCTGCTGTCAAGGAAGATGCTGTGGAAATGCTGGCCAGCTATGGGCTGGCGTACTCCCTGATGAAGTTCTTCACAGGTCCAATGAGTGACTTCAAAAATGTAGGTCTGGTGTTTGTGAACAGCAAGCGAGACAGGACCAAAGCAGTTTTGTGCATGGTTGTGGCTGGAGCCGTAGCTGCTATATTTCATACCTTAATAGGTAAGATCAAATCTAATGAATGCATCTCTTAATTTGTTTCCTGTCCCTCACCTGCTGTTCAAAGCTGATTATTCTGTAGGCTTGAAATTTTGCTTGTAGAAGTGCAGCAGGAAATGCAAGGATATGAACTCTCTTGGGCTGGAACTGTGCCCAAGCCTTGCGATTTTTATTACTTTTTAAATATGTTGTTAAATGGCAGGTTCTACCTCCAGGGCTCACCTGCCTGGCTACTCACTTCATTGCTTATCTCATGCCGCCAGTGTTGTTGACCTGGCAACATCAAAGGGTTGCTCAAAGCTCATAGCTCAGTCTTAGTCGCAGGAGGTGACCGTCACCTGCCTCTGTGTGCATGAATAGATTCACCACTCACTTTGTAGCAGGACATCAAGATGTGGAAGGCAAAGCTGTTTGTCCAAACTTGGTTGCGTTATTGGTGTATTCCCTCGATGCCTTTCCTTTCGCTAGTTATCTTACAGTGCAGAACTCCAAGCATGCAGGTGCCAGCAACCTCATAAAAATGCCAGGTATTACTCCGTACTAGCGCTAGTCTTGATCCTCGACTGTTGAATAACTGATCTGTAATAGAAATAGCTACTAAGAGCATTTGAAGCCAAACTGAGACCAGCTCCCTGAATGTACTCCAAGCAAGGAAAATACACAAGCAGAAATAACAGAATATAAAAATAAGAAAACCATGGGATTTGCAAGTTCCTAAGAGACTAAAATGTGACATCAAGCCAAGCATCAACCAGTACCACAACAATAAACCTGGAAGATGTTAACTTCATTCTCGTCAAGAACAGCACCAGACCCTCTGCACCTTATAGCTCATGTCACAGAGCAGAAACAAGTGTATCTATCTCAGCCACAAGGAACAGGAGATACTGGAGGAAGCAGCAGAGACTGCGCGGCATCCAACAGGTACAATGCTAGAAGCTGGGAGCTCATAGGCATGGGAAGAGAGAGGGATGTAGCAGCACAGCTTGTGGAAGCGGGGTTTGGTCTGCAGGAGGTTGGTGAGTTACCTGGGGTGGCAGATCTTTCTGTTGTAGAAGCATACAAAAAGCAAGTGTAATGGCAATATACAAAATTGTTGCGGAATTGCACAGTGGGCCAAATGTGGGACACTCTTCATTATCAAGTTGTTGCTATCTCATGTACCCAACATGCTCCCAGTCAGCATAGAGCTCCTGCATGAGCAGTTACCAGAGCCTTCTGGCAAGGATGGAGATCTCCTGCCCGCATCCCTCAGCAGGATGGCACTTTATTTACTATGTGCATCCCAGGCACTCTAGTTTGTTTGTTCATCATGTCTTTTATTCCACTCCCTGACACAGTAGCCCTGTACTGTCTACCTTTATACTGTGTTCCAGTGATAATAAGCACTCAACATCATGTAAAGTACTGTGCTCACCAGCCATCATCAACCCTCTGCCTGGGCTAACCCTGTTGATAATTTTACAAATTGAAAACATTCATGTCTTCAAGTTGATTTATTTCAGCTGTATTTATTGGGCACTTACTTCCTCAATATCTGTTTGCAGCTAAGACTATTGCACTGAGTCAGTATTGTAAACTTGTGAGTTTAAGTTGTAAGTTCCATTTGTATGTTGGACTCCCACATTTCTTTGCTTGGAATGTTTCTTCAGCCTCCACAGCTGCCCTTCTAGTTCCTTGCTTGTTTTCCCTCCAGGGCTGTCTTTGGCTTTTCCAGCTAGATATAGAATTATTTTCCAAATATCAAAAATTTCATGCTAAGCCATTACAGATTTTAGGAGAATTTAAAGTTGAGCTGTCAGATTTCCAGGTAAAGGACATAGCTGGATTTTCCATATGGCATGTTTTATTGAGCAGAGGGGTTTGGGGAAGCCATTTGAAAAAATGCCAGGTAAATTACTTGGCTTTGCCTTGAAATGGAGCCGTACTGAATTCAGACCCTCCAAAGTGCCCTCTCTGCATGAAAAAAAAAAAAGGACTCTACTTGCCTTAAAACACTTAAAGTGCTGAATTAAAGGGTTTCACACAAGCTTTCAACTAACTGCTCATGGTGGCAGACAGCAAAATATTTTTTAGTATTTTAACTTGTCTATGCCTGAAAATATGCAAAGGCCACATCAGAGACTGGCAGAGCGCCCAAGTGAGTGGAACTAGTCAGATTCTAGCACCACTTGCCTGGGCAATGTTGCCAAGTTTTATGTCTCAAGTTTCCTTTGAAAACGTTTCAGATCCTGATAACTCTTTTCTGACCCACAGATGCACAACCTTCCCAGCAGGGAAAGGAAAAGGAATCCAGCAACAGATAGGCATCCTCCTAGGACCTGCAGCTACTCCACAACATCTGCAAGCCTATTGGAGACTGTCTACATGAGACAAAAATCCAGGTTACTGATGTTCAGCAGATGAAAAGAGAAACACAACTCAGGGGACTGAATTTCTGTCACACAAAATGTGCACAGGGCTAAGGAAGATGACATTACTGCTATGGACTGTCCAAGTACAGAAAGAAACAGGAAAGAAGAAGCCCAGTGAAATAAGGAGGAGTACAGGAAGCCAGAAGGAGGAAAACAAGTGATGGTAGAAACACGGTGACCACAATGAATCACCACATTTCCAACTGCGATAGAGACTATTTGCAGTCTGCACACACAGCTCCTCACAAACAGCAACTGCTCTTTATTTACAGTATCAAAACAGACCATTTTACCCAACTGACTCACACTTCCTTGCTTCAGCATCAGACTCCCCACCGCTGCCTCCACTGGGGCTTAGGCTGAGCCAAACACCTTAGACTCACAGCTCCGACCTCGGAGTGCCACCGGCACCGAGTTCCCGTGAACAGCTTGCAAAGCAACCCGCAACAGTCCCTGTCACCATCCTGTGCATGGGACAGTAAGAACCATGAAGCTAAATGACTTGACCACAGTCTTTCCATAACACTATGATATGACAGTGCTGGGAATTGAAAACACCTCCCCTGCCCATTTGAAATGCCTCTGTAGACCCTCTGTCAGTAGGCAGGTCTTGCATTTGCAGTTGCAATCTGGAAATGGTAAATAGCATGCTGCTTGCCTTCCCTGGTGCTATTTTAGGGACCAGTTAAAAAAGTTTCCCTGTGGGCAGCTTGCTGTGTAGTCAAGGTCTAAAGCTGCTAGCTACTTCAGAGCTTGGCTTTTATGTGGGAATACTGGGCTGTAAGAGGAGGGATTCGAGATGCATATTTATGGCATCTCACTAAATTACCAGCTTGACAGAGAAGTCATTTATATAACATCATTATAGCATCACACATTTCACAGGTGTTGCTGATAAGTCCTCCATAATAAGTGGGTTCTTCTGCGCTAGTATCATGAAGGACATGAACGTTTTCCTTGGCAGTCAAATAGCGTCATTCAGCCCTCTCCACTTCACTCTCTTGGCACTGCCTGCCTATACTTACCATCACGCAGCAGGAGTTACAAGCTGCAGAAACAGAATACTGAGACTCTTCATCTCTTTTTGTATATTAATACTACTTTCTACAGCTCTCTGATGCTCTGGAAATGACATTTTGGAAAAGCATCCTTTTTTACTTAGGTAGACACTCTTAACTGGTGTCCATCACCACCATCAGTTTAAACACTAGATGACTAGATGACAGGTCATTTTTCATCTCTGTCAGGAAAAAAAAAAACAACAACAAAAACAAATCAAAACTTCCCTAACAAATAAAACACATGGCAGACTGGATAGCCAAGTGAGTGGCTGGCAGGCATGTGTCGCTCCTGAACAGATTTTATAGGTGAATACATCAGCATTTGCTGGCAAACCCACTAATTTTCTTGGTCTACCCACATGCATGGTCACTGCATTTACATGAAAAACCTGTCTAAGTAATGAGACATGGGTGTAATCCAACCAAATCCAGTTTAATATTGCTGGAATCTCCTAGTGACTGGAATTATGGCGTGATTTATTGGAAACTGAGCTATTTTTTCCAGTCAGTTGTGTTCTGACATGACCACTGTGTTGTTTCATCCTGGAAAAAAAAGATTATAGCACAGAAACACAAGTCAGAATATAATCCAAGCTATGTTTTTTTCCTTCCTACAAAAAAGATGATAAATGGTATTAGTAAAAGACATTAGTTATTGAAAAGGTGTTCTACTTCAGCAACTTCGGATGGCCGTTGCGAAAGTAGTAACTTATTCCCCAGCCACCCCAGCCCTTCTTCCACAATGAGATGTTTCTTACCAGCAAGATATTCAGGGTGAAGGAATAATGAATTAAGCCCCTGAGCATTTGTGGATTGTAGGATAGTAACTACATATATTAAAAAAAAAAAGTTAAAACAGCCTGTTTTTGAGACTTACAAGGCGAATGCCTATTCAAAAGTGCTCCAGAGACCAATGGATGTTAGTAAATTAATCACTACAAATCAATTAATACAATCTCCAAATAGAACTGAGCAAAGAAAAAGATGATTGCAATAATCATTCTGTCTAAGCTGGTTCTGGTACTCATTTATTACTATGAGCAAAAATGAAACAGCCTAAAATATCCTAATCATTTGGACTTTCACATGGGAGATATAGGCTTTTGCTTTAAGTCAGGCTAATCAAAGACATAAAGAAATCTCTACCATGTGCCAACTCCAAGTGAAGCTTTGCTTTTAAAAAATCATTTTTTAAACAAATTAGCATTTTCCTATCTGCTTGTATGGCTTAGAAGAACAAACTCCTGACCAGCACCAATTTTGGCCATTCTCATGACAAACAGCAGAACAGAATTTTGCTTCTCAAGTCTCCAAGAATAGTTCATTTTTAAAATTGGCACCAACTTGAGAATATGAAATGCCTCTAAAAACACACACTTTAACTCAAAAACATTTTTTTTTTCCCTTGCTAAAGCTAATATTGACATATGTTCCTCTGTGTCTGCAAGTAAATGGTATCACCTCCTGTGAGAATTTCTTTTTGTTTTCTTTATGATGTAAGTATAATATGCTGCACAGTAGACAACCCAAAATGACTGCGGTACAGCTATTTGTTTGAGACTGCTGGCATCATTAAGAGTGAGTTCAGTTGTTTGAAGGGTGTCTAAAGTATAGGTAGTACTAATTGACACTTTAGAGAAATCAGTAGAGAAAAGGTGAGATCAAGTTAGGTGCATGGTACTTCAGTGTAACTTCCTAAGCTTCTAGGTTTTGAGATTCAAATAGAAAAGACAAAGCAAGAATTTTTGCTTAAATGCTGCTATGCAAAAAGCAAAACTAATCCACAGACATACAAAATAAATGAGTTATTATAGGAGAGCAAACAGGCAGCTTGTCTTGGATTTGGACTTCTCTGTTTTGATTGGAATGGGGAAGGGAATTGGAACAACCATCTGCTTCATATTCATGTAATGCTCTTCAGTTCTGTTGCCTCTTGAGCTATTCATTTTGTACCATGCCTCATAATAAGTTTATAAGGTTTGCCAAGGTTAAGGTCTAATTGCATCAGCAATTGCTTTATTCACAGCTCTGAGACACATGCCTGTATATTTGTCAGTAAATCTCAGCTTACTGAATCCTTCTTCCAAGGATAGAAATATTCATTGACATTAGCAAAAGTGATCATGTGCTTTCACTGACATGTGGAAGAAAATAGTGTACTATTTTAAAACTAGCTTTTAGATTAAGCCATTAGGATTTGAAAATCAAAGTCACATTAAAAATTGCAGGTAGACTTTTTTAGATAGTGGAGGGAAAGGAGAACTTTAAAGTGTATAGAGCACAATAGTGAAATCTTAAAAAAAAATGGTGCTGCAGGCTATGGTAATAAGTCTCTCTAGAGTGCCCTGCCAATAACCTACAATCCTGTGGTCAAATAGCTGTTCCTCAAAGTGAGACTAGCGCAGCCTCTGACCCATCACATTCTGTGCATTTTCCTATAATACTGCATTCCAAAAATTAAACTTAGAAATCACGGTAGCTTTTAGAGACAAACAAACAAACAAATAACCTATTACTAATTTTCTAACTACTTTTAAATCTCCTCCAAAGCCAGAGGAGAGCAGAGAGAAAAGTGCAGAAAAGGCACTAAGGGAGATTTCCGCCATGTGCTGTCAGAAGGTTGTTGATGATCCCACTGCAAAGGTGGGTTCCTCAGTCCCTAGACTCACATTTTGCTTGTCCCTATATGGGGGATAAGATTAGCATGTTTCTTGCAATACTTTCTAATTTCTTGCGCTGTAGAAGTTCAAAGTAACTTAAATGGGACCTAAGAGAAACTCAGTGAGTCTGAACCTCATAGATGGTTTGCTTCACATGCCTTCCAAACTTGTTCTTGTTTATTCAGATATGTCTATTCAGCAAGCATCAATGGTGTGCTGCCCTGCTGTAAAAGCAGTTGTTTACAAGAGCTCCCATACTAAAATCCATTTTATTAAAAAAAAAATCAAAAATATTTCAAAATACCAAGTCAAAAATACTTTGACTGGACTTAACAGTAAGTAAATGAATACTTAAAGAACTGAGTTGTCCTGCCTGAACTCAGAAGAGGTTTGTGTCCCATTTTAAAGTTCTTCCTCAACTTTCCTGAAAGAAAAAGTCTGAGTGTGGAAGTGGCTGAAAAGTGTAGCTAAGGAACTTGAAGATTACTGGGCAAACTGAGTGACGGCATGTCTAATTGCAGTAGTTCAGATAAAGGACATATAGATACTTTGCATATATCTAGGAAAGGACTCCTGGATAAGTAAAGTAGCTGAATAACATGGGTACCAAGAAGAACAACATAGAGATGTTGAAGCAGGTCTTTCGAGAGCCAAATGGGGAGTCGTGGACCTGTGCTGTATTTAGTCTAACACTTTGGGACTGGAGAGCTGACAAGAGGTATTTTGCCCAACACCACCAATTTCTCTCACCCTAGATTGAATCAGGATAGCAAAATAATATGCTGTCCATTAGACGTAGCAAGCCCCAGATTTCCAGCAGCACGAAGCATCCTTTTCTAGCTCGTGAGATGCCAGCTGTACCTGCTGCCAGCAAGGAACAGCTGTCTGAGGCTGCCTCGCAGCCGTACTGTGTGTAGGCAAGTCCCAGCAGAGACCAGCATCTGGCAGGGTGAGGAGACGCAGCCGAAGGGGGAGTGTGAGTTATTGCATGCTCTTGCAATTCATGTTATTACAGCTTTGGGTAGATTTATGGGTAACGCTATGAGACTGCCGTGGCAATAGCTGGTTGCAGGATTTGCAAAGCACTGTATTTCATTAAATGCTCAATGCCTGTTCAAAAAGCTTTTCTACCAAAAAGCCTCGGCTTAATGAAAGAGCAGTGGATTTTATGGAGTACCAGCATGTTCATTTAGCAAACAGATGTGGCACTTGTTGTACCCATCTCTCAGCCCAGTAACTTGTTCTCTCTTCTCTGCCAAAAGCTCCTTGAGAAGAAGCATGAGAGCTCTCCTCAGTAACGGTCAGCATCTGGAATGACTGTGGTACCTTCAAGCTCCTGCAGCTTCCATGCAAATGCATGGCAAAGGTTTTAGGCATCATGCCCTTTTGTGTATTTCTCAATATACTACCCAAAATCCATACATAAACTTTATTATTTATTCCTATTCTTGTGTCTCTACAGCATATAGCGATTTGGGGTATTACATTATTAATAAGCTACACCATGTGGATGAATCAGTGGGAAGTAAAACTCGGAGGGCCTTCCTTTATCTGGCAGCCTTCCCTTTTATGGATGCCATGGTGAGTACATGATTCAGAACTGAGTTTTAATATGAGTTTGGTTGTTGTTGTTGTTTTGATGATGACCTTATTTTGCAAAGTCAGTTACCTGGTGTAACTACAGGTGTGCTGAGGGAGGGCTTGTCCTTTGCAAGCAACCCCATTACATATACCTGGACACATCTTTCTCTGCTACCTAGAAAATGAACCTGGCTAGACTTGGGAACCTCCAGAGATCATGAGAAATGTAAATTCCTCGGTTGCCTTGTCAGAGTTAGCGTGTGGGCATGCTGGAAGGCACTGACCAATACATTATGGAGGAGTTGGACTTGCTGTGCAGTCCCAGTCCACTTGCAGAGCCGACAGGGAGTAAGCTCCATACTTCCTCAAACAATTATGTTGACAAGCTGTATTTTACCATCAGCGTTTGCAGGATAAGCCCAGCGTATCTCAAATGCATGGGCATGGGAGCCAGATGTGTGGCTGGGCTACCGCTCCAGGGTCACCAGGTTTACCACCCATGGCCTGCGCAGCACGAAAATAGGGTAGCTCTTATAGTTCCTCTGCATTTGTACAAAACTGAGCAGGAGGGATCTTTTCATAGCTTGCCTCCAACAGTTTCTCCACCACTTCCTCCACTTAAGATGCCCATGATAGGTGAGATTAAAAAAGTTCCATGATGAGGTTTTCTTTTCCAGACTGGACTCAGTAAGCCTATGAGTATTACTTTTCAGAGGTACATCGAACTGGTGAATGGAGATAAACGTTTTTTCTCTTGGATTTTTCGGAATTCTAACCTGTCCTGCACGGCATCCTGTTTATAAAGAAGGGACAGATTCTTATTAGATTTCAGAAATTTCTAGAGAAACTGTAAGATTATCCCCTTTCTCCCTCCCAGTGATGACCAAAATGAACTAAATGCAGCAGTACTTTTGCTGTGTTACTGCCTTAAGATTTTCCCAAGCTCACATCAGATGCTGCAGGTGGGAAAGAACTTCAGAAGTTGTTTACCTGAAACATAGCAGTTGAAAAATAGCATTCTGGGATCTGAAATCATTAGCAACCATCACAGTCATTTTCCAAACTCTGTTTTTTTTCAGGCTTGGACCCATGCTGGCATTCTGCTGAAACACAAGTACAGTTTCCTCGTGGGATGTGCCTCCATCTCAGATGTCATAGCTCAGGTAATGACTGCTCTCAGCAATCACCGTTTGTGCTGTATTACAGACGATGCTTTGATAAGAACTGGCTGTTTTGCACAGGGACTTCTTTCCCCTTCTGCCATGAACAACACACCAGAAGCATCAATCCTGTGTAAGGAGCCTGCTGCTCTCTGGTAGTTTTCCCTGCTGTATGCAAGATCTTTGCTGACAGTTTTTACTAAGACTGGTCTCATCTGACTGGGCCAAGCCAGTCCCTAAGCAATATCAGGAGTGGGAAAGCAAGACTGTTTGAGTTAGAGATGTGCCTTCCTGCCCCTCCATAATGCTGTTTTAGAATGGCTAAGAAATAAGCTATATACACCTGAATATCTGTCTCAGCCAAAGATAGATGCTTGCTATCAATTTGGAGGCTGAGTACTTTGAAAGAGACACTTCTCTGCTATGTGCATTTTGTACTTTGAAAGAGACACTTCTCTGCTGTGTGCATTTTAATGATGCTTTGCACTTTGCTTTACACTGATACCCTGAATAGGGCTTTTTGATAGGGAAGCGAAGGCTTGATTCTTCAGCTGACCTGTCAGTTTTGCACATGGTGTCTAATCTGGTAAAATGGAGTAGTGCAAGCATCTTCTGAGTGCCCGTATAGACTGTTCCTGTTGCTGGGCCACAATTCGACAACACAGAACTGCCACAGAAACTAACTTTGTTAACTGGGTGATGTGCAGACGACCAAATGTTATTTGAACTGCCATTTGTAAGGGAGATGAAAAACACCCTTTGTTGCATACTAAACATGCTCATAAGATGACTTTCATATTCCTTTCTGATAGGCAGTGTTACACCATTTAAGAATCAATGTAGAGCCCCCTTTCTAAAGTCTATATAAGCACATTAGCAAATGGAGGATTGCAACACCTGTAAAACAGTGTCTGTACTGCCCCATTACCTGGGGCAGTACAGACACTGTAATTACCTGCTGAAGTAATTACTTGTGAGGAAAGAGCATAATAATAGTACAATATCAAAGGAAATATGAAGTCAATAGCACTTAGTTCAATTCTCCATAGTAATTTCCTCCCACTAAGTATAAGCAAACCATAAACCAGGTTTCACCATTCAGTTCAGCTGCTATTCTTTGTTTGTACTCTGCCCCTCCTTGGTGCTACCTGAAAATAATACCATTTACAATAAATACCCTTAACACCCAAGCTCTGCACTTGCTCTGCAGTGACCTACAAAGTTCTGACTCTAGATGCATGTCAGGTCATTTACTGCTATATATGGAAACTGGAATTTGTATTTTGGCCATGATACACATGCCCTTTTCACAATAGCTGTTGAGTATGTGATGAGCCAAGGCTGTGAAGAATAAGGCACCTGTCGTCTTGTCTCCAGTCTGTGACAGAATCCCTTTACATAGCAAGAGCAAATCCAGAGGATAGGCTGAGATTCCCCCTGCCCTTGAATTCCCTACACTTACATCTACTCCCCACACAAGCTGTATGTGCACAGTAACAACTCAGTTCTTCTTGTGTATCTTCATGTATATTTTTTGTGACAGACTTGGCTTCTCCCTACTGAAATAGGTTCAAAAGAGCTGTTTTGCAAATCCTCATGAAGGGCATGAACTGCTTGATAGACATCTACAGTTTAATTTTTTCTTAAGTATTGTGCACTGGGAATGAAGACCTAATCCCGAGCTTTGACTTCCATATTCTGTGTAATTCACTTGAATACTAGCATGTCCTGGTAGGGTTAGTCTTGATCCTGCTGTCCACAGAACCAAACACACTTGGATTCCCAGTTGCCTGCCCATCCATAGACATTTGGAATAACATACATGCTCTCAGGCTTTGTGTTTAATGGTAGAGAATTACATGTCATTATCAACCTCTTTGCATTCTCTGGATTTAGCCTTTAATGAATAAAATTGAATTATGAGCTGTTCATCGGTTTCACCCTGAAAGTTTCAGTTTCAGTCATATCAATGTGACACTCAGGTAGCTCAAGAAAAAATGATTATATACAAAGTTTCATCCCAAAAATACAAAATCAGGATGATATGGAACTTCCCACTACTAGCAACTGAGATGAATGCTTCAAAACATCTGACCTTTAATTCCACCTTCTCAAACACAAAAGCAGAGCTTAGACTCTGACCTCAAAAGTATGACTAAAGCATCAATCCATTGGAATAGCACTTGCTCCTGGGAAGGGGGATACTCATTATTCAACTGCACACCTGCTGCCAGACCTCATGAGGCTTCCCTGCTGACTTTCTACCTTTAAGGGCTCTTAGGTTGACACCTGCCCACTAACTTCACATGGTATTAACTCTTAGTCTCCTCATGTATGTTCAGATGCAGCGGGGGGAGGTTTATCATTGGAGTTTCCAAGTGCCTCATGATAGAAACGAGATCCTGTATGTGGCCATGGTTGTGGTTCAAATGGACTAGCCTGGGTTCAGAAGGGAGAAATGTGGGCAAATCACTAATCACGTATTTGTTTCTCCTTCAGGTTGTTTTTGTAGCTATTTTGCTTCACAGTCACTTGGAGTGCAGGGAGCCTCTTCTGATCCCCATCTTGTCTCTGTACATGGGAGCCCTGGTGCGGTGCACCACGTTGTGCCTCGGCTACTACAGGAACATACACGATGTCATTCCTGACAGGAGCGGGCCTGAAATGGGGGTACGTCTTAATGCAGTGCGTGAAGGGCCTACGCTCTCTGCCGCCCAGGAGAAAACAGACATTTCCACTTGAAGAAGTGGGTTGGGAAGCATTGGGAAGTGCCTAGCAGGTCTGTGCTGAGCTCTCGGCTTCCCATACTGTCCCTCGGCACAGGTTGCACTTCAGCAGCGTAGCTGAGTGGACACTCATTTCTCCTAGGGAAGAATGTCTCAAAGCTCCTCTTATTTCTTGAATGTCATCTGGGAATTTGCATATCTTTGCCTAGTAGCCAGAACAAATTATGCAGATACCCTATGCATTATTTACTGAGAACCACAAAAGATTTGCTTGAATCAGTATTACTGTCAAAACTAACAATATTTTAGGCTCCTACTATTGAAAACTGTTGAACTGAATGACCCAAACTGACAATGGGTGGGAAAAGAAAAAATCCTTTCACTGTGCAGTTGGTTCAGTTCTGCCTATTTGTTTTCAAAGCCACTTGGTTTTTGTTTTTGTTTGTGTTTTCTCCATGTTGCAGGGAGAGGCCACAATAAGGAAGATGCTGAGTTTCTGGTGGCCTTTGGCATTAATCTTGGCAACTCAGCGAATAAGTAGGCCGATCGTCAACCTTTTCGTCTCACGGGACCTGGGTGGCAGTTCTTCAGCCACAGAGGTAAGAGGGTCAGTGTTCGGCTTTACAGCAAACTGTCATCTACCTGGACTGTTTTTCTCTGCTCAGCCATATGGTCAGGAAAAGAAAATTGTCCTAAATACATTTCTGTTTAGTGATCTCTCTGTCTCAGAAAAGAAGACTGTTCAGATTCTTACTGTGAGCACTGCTGCCAGGCATACAGGGAGCTCACCCAAACTAACCAGCAGTTTTTTTTCTCTGACCCTTGTGCTAGTTCCCACATCCCAGGTTTCTAAGCTCAATGTATAGGTATGCTCTGGAGTGTTCAGAGATTTCAAGACCGTTCCCAGCAGTCACATGTTCCACTGTTTTGTGTCGTGTGTATTTATGGTTATGCAAATTTATGTGAAATTATATTACTCTGAGAAGCCAGTGCATCATACAGAATAAGGCAGAAACAGATGGAGTTGTGTAAAGAAAATCTGTCTCCTAGTTGGGGTTTGAAATACACCCTGTTTCTCCAAGGAATTTCAGATTACACCTACATGTTTTGCTAGCATGCAACTTCTCAGCATTCTCTAAGATGAAGGAATTGGGAATTCCACACCCAATTGTTGGCTCTTGTGGTTAATGTGTCCTGTTCCAGAATATGTATTAAGGAGTGTCTCTAACCAGTGCATATTTTTTGAGGTCTTATCATAGAGGAACTGATGGGTGTAGGGCTTGGGTTGCAATGCAGAATTTTTGCCAAAAGCTGACCCATTCCCTCAAGCAGTCAGAGGGACCTTTGCCACCAGTTTCAGTGGGAGGAGGTCCTGATCCACTTAGTTGTTAGCAAATCTTTTTTTTTTTTTTTCTATAAGAGAAAACAGTAAGATATGAAATGAAAAGGGAATTGCAGGTAGCTGATTCCTAACAAATGTCCTCTCAGCAATGCTAACATGTCATATATGAGAATGTGTATTTTACTCATTCAGGAGTTGCCAGTGGCTGCAAATAAATAGCTGTGGATGACAGCTTAGCTCATGTAACACATTTACATGTGCAAGGCAGGGATCTGTCTGCGTTAATGATTTCTCAGCACAATGGGAGACAGAGAAGGTCAGCAGAGATCAGTTTTGCATTTTCTTAGGAGTTTTGGGTTTTAGATACATCACATTTTGTGGCCAGCCTCTTGCATTTTGTTATTGTTAGCATGGCGCCAAATATTTGTCACGGGTGTTTTTTTGCTGAGTTTTTTTTTTTGCTAGCAGGAGTTCTCGTATTTCATCTTTCTCTGATTTGTATAGAAGAAATGTCTCTGAAAAAGGAGTTGCTGCTAACACATGCAATATCAGTGTCTGGAGCATTAATATAGATAGGAGTTTTGTAGGTCCTCTATTGATTGCTAGCAGCACCTATGGGTGTCCCCGTGAAGGACTGGCACATGGCATGTTGATGAAGACCCAAGCCCACTTGCTTGTTCAGGCTGCCAGCACCATTATGGTGCTTGAGATTACTTTTGAGTATTCCTTTTGATGGAGGATTTTTCCCCAGTGAAATACTTCCAGACAGTTAGGAAAGCTTTCATGCATGCATTTTGGGATCCTGCCAGTCAGGGGAAAAATACTGGAAGAAAATTCAGAGTTAAAACATTCATAATTTAATCCAAGTAGAATCTAGCATACAAGATGAGGTAGTGAAGTATTATTTTCTTTAGCAATTATTATGTCTTTGCAGTCTGTTTGGACATCGACATGAAAATAAATAAAACTTGGGTATCTTTTAGTTCCTATTTCACCAAATCACAGAATGGTTAAGGTTGGAAGGGACCTGTAGAGATGTTCTACTCCCAACCCCCCTGCTCCAGCAGGGTCACCCAGAGCACGTGGCACAGAGTGGCGTCCAGCAGGGTTTGAGGATTTCCAGAGAAGGAGACTCCACAACCTCTCTGGGCAGCCTGTTCCAGGGCTCTGCCACCCTCTTGATTTAATCCAGTATGGATTCATGTGGATGGAAAGTCTGCTGAAAATAATGAGGGGAAAAGTTACAATTAAAAAGGGCACTGTATTAAAATTACGATTTGTTTCCTTTGATCTAGTTGCTTGCTTAAGTTAACAGTAAACATCATTGCAGCTACAAGAAGAATCTTTCCCCTTGTTTCTTCCTGTTCACATCATTGATTACCTTTTTTGCCATTTTTTATCCTGAATAGCGAACAAATTAATTTATTACATGTCACCTTCCTGTATTTGTATAGATCTTTCATCAAGTAGGAGCAGCAATTACATTTTATAACAGGAAAATGAGGTTAGGTAAGCAAGAAACTGTACATTCATAGTTTAGCAGTGGGAAAAAAAAAAGAGTAATAGTTACAAAGGGTCTTTCTTACCACTGCAGTTGCCAGACATAAAGTCAATCTGAACTTAGTTGAATTGTAACAAACAGAGCTGACCATGCAAGCAAAAGACAGGCAACCACTTTGACATATGGAATTAGCAACATTATGAGATTTTCTCAGCACTGATGCCCACTTCAACTATGCAGACATGGACACTTTGGGTGGCAGTGGCTTGCTAATTTCCCTTCCTACATATAGAATGGAGGATGTTTTGCAAAATCATACCAAACTTGCTATAGAAAAGGAACTGTGTTCACGGGGAATGCTGGGGTGTTGCTGGGGTACCTGGGTTTGAATTGTTTCTCCTGAAACAGGAAATATCAGCAAAATCTTTTATACATATATGTATGGATTATTCTTTGATATATCTCTTCGACTATCCTTGTGAAAGTACAAAAGACCTAGTCTGAAGTTTTAGATAACGAGTTGTTTCTCATGGTAAAAAAGGCCATCTGGAATTATAGTTGTCCAGTTGATTAGCACCAAAGTGGGCAGAGACCTTTTTTGTCTCCTGAGGACTTGTTAGACCTGAGCAATCAGTTTGACACCCAAATTCAGTCAGTCTCAGGGGCCTAACATTTATATTGCTATAACTGCTTTGTAGTCAATGTGTTGTACTTTAAAGTGTTTTACATATGAATAACCAAGTAAAATGTGTATAAATTAGGATGATGAAGTATGATAAGAAGCAAATGGAAGTTATAGTTGTGAGCTTTAATGCTGCTACTCAGGAGCCTCTAGAGAAAAAAAACTGTCAGGAGAAAAGTGGGAAGGAGATATTCAGCTTTCTGAGGGGCATATACCAGCTTAAATTAGCTGTTACATATGAATGTTGTCCCAAAGGACCAGAGTGATGGTGAAGACACAGAGCTGAGTAATGTAGCTTGATCACACATAGGATCTGCTGAGGAAGCGGCCATAGGATGGCCGCTCCAGCAGGGCTCCTGAAACGAAGCCTTCCCGCTTGCCTGCCTGCTCTCCCGTTCCATCAGGATCCCTGTGGAAGTCTTTGCAGAACATTGCATACACGTTAGTGTAACTTTCCTCTGCGAAGATTGGAAGTTCATGTTCCCTTGTCTTTTTTTGTAGGCAGTGGCAATCCTGACAGCTACATATCCTGTGGGACACATGCCATATGGCTGGTTGACAGAAATTAGAGCGGTGTACCCCGCTTTTGACAAGGTGAGTGCCTGCATCAGGAGTGTGGTAAATACACTTAGTGTATGCACTTCCATGCAACATAGTGAGTTTCACATCCATGGTCCACTTTCTCTCTTGTACAACCTTTTAATTTAGGGCTAATTTAGAACTAGCCTCAGTGACATCAGAGGAACTTTTTTGTTGTTTTTTTTATAGTGGTTTCAAGCTTTTGTCTAGTTTTTGAGTCATCTGGTTTCTGAGTTACGAGGTATTAGGCTACCTTTTGAATATGTAGATGTTACATTTTTAAATGTTTTTTTAAAGCCCTCACATAGTAAAATGAAAACAACTATTTAACTAATGAAATCAATTCTCACAAAGTATCCTACAGTGAAGAAGCTTCTATCTCTTTCAGAGTTGCCCCCCTCTTTAGATTCTGCATTATCTCTGGGTTCATTTGTAAGGGTATTTAACAAATGATATTTCACAGGTTGACTAGAATAAAGATAGCATATATTATTTTAATGTTATCGACTTAGCTGACTGAGACTATGAAGATTTTTGTTGGCAAATCATCTAATTACATAAGAATGCCGAGACTACTCCTCAGAGTGTGCAGCAGTAAACAAGTTAGTGTTTTGCTTTGTTTTAGAATTGCTAATCACTGGCTCACATGCTGTGTGAAGAAAAGTGGTGTTCTATGGCACTGCTGTCAAATAACGACTCACTTCTTTCCTTCTATTTACCAAATAATCATGTCACCAGAATTTTATTGCTTAGTCAGGGATGGGTTCAGCTGAAGCAAGCTGTGTTTGATCTGATCCACCATATTTCCAAGAGAATTTAAAAACAAAACACAGAAAAGACAAGTCAGCCGTCATTCCCTAACTTGACTGTATTCATCTGAAATGGTTATGGCAGATAAAATACAACATATAGGCTTTTTTTTTTTTGGAGTTCATGCTGCTGGAAAAAAAATGTAGAACACAAAACCAATAAACTGCAAGATTAAATTGGATATGAACAGGAAACAGCATGTTAACCTTAGGTGTTTTGAGCTACAGTCAACTGGATATCTGTTTCCATCTATTGCCATGCAAAATTAACAGTAATCAAGAGGCTTAAATCTAGATCTCGTTTCAGCTGACAGAAGACATGCCATGAGGTTGAGGGGTCTCAGGATGAGACTGTGCTTTTTTCCTTTGTTTATTTTAATGAAAAGAGTGCTCATAAAGCTCCAAGGAACAAATTCCTGTGGGGAGGAAAAAGCTAGCATAAGGCCCAAATTGGTATGATTGATCTATTTACCAAATAAGTCTAGAATGGGGATTTTTTGTTCCATGTTTTAAGAGCAGTTTAGCATACAATGTACTAAACACGGTAGCAACAATATAAAGGATATCTTACCTTGGCAACCACGAGTACAGACTCCTCTACTGTGCCCTTTGCACAATAAATACCAAAAGAGAAACCCATATTATTTTTCTTGGATATTTGTGAGGACTATTTTACTCTTGATCACACATGATTCATTTGTCACCATGCTTTTCAAAAAACTTTGTTTTCTTAAGCTAAAACTTTCTTGGGAGACTCCAGCTAGAATTTCACTTTGTTTCCAGATTTTCCAAAACTTTGGATGTAATTTTCAGTTGTTGAAACAGTTTGCATACATATGGGCTCAGTTTTATTTTGTCAATTACTCAGAAAGATGATGATGTTTGTACCCTTCCTTGGGAGCTAAACAGGACAAGTCACAGATTCTTGTCTTCAAAGGGCAATTGTTTTATCTCCTCACTTTAGTCAGAGAGATGCAGAGTCAGGCTTCAATCTTCCATGCAACTCTGCGTCCAGAGCAATTTCATGGCTAGCAGTTGCACTAAGGATAAGAATTACTACTGATTTGCAAGAAGAAAACAAGAATATACTAATTCTGCACTACTTTTACATAGTGATAATGTCAGTATTCCTAGTGGACTGTGCTGTGTGATTCACAGCCACAGCACAGGCTGTGGGAGAAGCTGTGAATTCTATCTATCTATCTGAGGAATAGATGGGAATAGATAGGCTCTTTAGTCTAGTTACTGCATTGGGTGTGCTTCAATCTAACAACTGAGCAACGTGCAAAAGATAGGAATAAAGAGCATAAGGTCAATAGATAGACCAAGGGTAGAGTAGGTCAAGGGCAATATGAGCACCACTGAGGTAGTTATGAACTCTTCCTCTTTCCTCACATCCATTTTACCTGAATTTTGATGTGCCTTTTTTTCTTTTCAGTTATTTTAGCCCTATTTTAGAAAGTTGGTCCATGCAGCAAAGTTTGTTTATACAGTGGTGAGTGGAGTAAGCAAAGCCCATGTTCACATACATAAAAACTAATGATACCAAAGGATTTTTTCAGAAACACAAACAATAAGAACAGATTCATCAAGAAAAGGCTATGGAAAGATTTCTTAACATATTCCCAGAAAGGGCAGACTTGGAAGTAGCTTCCTGCTTCAGCGTTTGAATAACCTCTATGCAAAAGCCCAGCTTCCAAGCAGATAATCTGGGCTGTCCCGGTGCCATCACTGCACTGATCACCACAAAAGTAAAATGCCATCCGCTGCTGAAATGTGTGTGAAATAGTGCACCTTGCACAGAGCTCACATATGTTTTGTTCACCCCTCTCCAAGACAGGCTTGTATAAATGTCTTTATCTCTTGTGAGTAATTCAGTAAAGTGAAATGACCATGTGACAGATACTGCTGCTCTATCTGAATTACATCAAGGCCAAATGAGTCTTGTGCTGTATCTCATGGTACATATTTTATCAGGTCAGCACTTACCCATGTGTTTCAAACAGCTCCGTGGTAATTGCAGTTGATGACTGACCCCACAGCATATTGCTGTATGACCCTATAGCATATTGCTGTAGAGCTACCTAAAAGTGTCCTGCTTTTGATATCCCTTCCTCTCCTTTCACAGACAATTTAGTTTGTCCTAGTGGGTTTCTTGAGGGCAATTTTCAAGCTTGAGCATCGTTTGCTATATCACACCTTTGGTTGAGTGTTTTTCCTGTTGTTTTAAATAAAGCTTCACTACCATGTGTGCACGGAGTCCATGTTCAAGGTGGAACATCTAATTGTTCTAATTATGTTCTGTTCATTAAACTGCATTAAGAGAGCCAGGTGTTCCCAGCGCTTTGTTTATATTAGCTGCTTGGCTAATTGGATCAATGTGGGTGCTTACATTGCTGTATGAATCCTGGACCCTTCTGTAGGAAAAGGGAAAGGAGTCCTATTTTTCTGGTCTGTTAAAACACGCTACAAACTCAAAATTAGGGTCACAAAAAATCACATAATATCATTTTTCCAGCTAAGATTTGCTAGATAGGACTTACCCCTTAGAAAACTGAGCAGACTGCTGAGGCCTCAGTGACCATCTGAGCAGTTATTGCCAGTTTAAGTGGAAAATATTCTGTGGTGGTACAAAGTACTCAGTCAGAAAGCTAGATTAAAAAGCAAACAAGCAAGGAAGGGCATGCACGCACGCAGAGCCAGGTCCGACGCATGACCCTGGCGCTGTCAGCTCCCCAGCAGTCTGGAGCCAAGCTAATGCTCGTTATCTCTCTCTCTTGCCCTAGAATAACCCCAGCAATAAATTGGTGAACACTAACAGCACCGTCACAGCGACACATATCAAGAAGTTCACTTTTGTCTGCATGGCGTTGTCCTTAACGGTAAGAAACCTTTGGTCAACTCTCAGGCTTTTGTCTAAAGCAAAAAATTATGTTCCGTACCTAAATGAAAGCACTAGCAATTCAAGAAAGGTGAGTTTTCTCTTGCTTTCATCTCAGGGAAAAGGGGAATACAGACAGAGTAATGTGCTTAAAGCAAGAAGAAAATCAGCCAGCAGTAACTTAGACTAGAGATCTTGAATGCAAAAGTTTATTTATTTAATTGTTTAATGAAAACAAGCGATTTCTGAATCCTTCACTACTGCTCATTTTGAATCAGCCTCCAGATGCAGGGAGGATGCAAGAGATCCTCATTTTTCCCTTTTATCTCATTTTTCAAGACCAGAATTACTGATAAGCAACTTATTAGGAGAATGAAGTACCACATTTGTCTAATGTGGACTGGAACCACAGGCTGTCCCCTAGCATCCATAATTTATCGTAAATGATGGAAATGTTGGCATGTGTGAGAAATGCAGTAGCTATTCCCTGCTCCCTTGCATGGCACGAGTCTTCCATGCTAAAGGTACTTCATGCAAAATGGCTTTGTTTACTCTCAAAAATGAGCAAAAAGGGGCAATCTCAGAGACTGTGCTGATGCCAGGGGAAAAAAAATGCTGGGAAAATAATTGCAAGGACTAATGGCTAAGTTGTGCAGACTAAAAGGTTTGTGTGAATGATTTTACTCCAGCCAGAGAGACTAATTCTAATATTCTAGTTAAAAATACCTACTCTAACATTAAAAAATAGCATAAAGATTAATGTGTTTCATAACAGTAACTTGAGCACTGAAACCAGCTGGAACATTTATCAATCTTTCCATTTCAGCCCTCTTGTAAACCTGCCTTTTACCTCCTTTACTACACCTCCTTTATAAGGAGCAGTTTTAAAAGAAACTAAGCATTTTATAGTATTGCATGATTATTTTTTTTCATGTGTGCAATTTCTGATCAAAAGTAATATATGCTCTTAAAAATATAAGTTTATCAAGTAGGTTAAACTGTCATCTATCATATGTTGTATACCCAAAGATTTGCAGAATTAGAGGTGGAAAATCAGCAGAGGCTAGTCTGCTTTATGTGTGTTTTTCTTTTTTCTTAATTCTTCTATGAAGGTGCTTAGTGTGACACTGAGGAAGTTAAAAGTTGTTCCAATCAGCTGTGTAGACTCACCATCTAGAACTGGGAAAAGATTGTGATTGTGTGCAAGTGTGACAGACTGACAATTTGTTGAAGATAGAAAGGAATTTAAGAGGAAGAAAAATCACTTGAGAGGGTTTTTGAGTTTTGCTCTGAAGCAAGGTTTGAGAGATGTTTTTTTCACTTTAAAACAGAAGTTCCACCGAACTCCTTATGAGACCAGCTTCCTCTTTCTTGACTTGAGAAAGTAACCAACCCAGCTACAAACATTTGCAGATCAGAAGCTTGGTTTGTATTTGAGCCTACAGCATTCAAATCTGCTCCATACAGAGCTTCACCAGAGGTCAGGTCATGCTTCCTTGATTTTCCAGCCTAAGGAAGCAATCTTCCTGCACCGACATCATTTCAAAGTGGCTAGCTTGCATGTATGCAATACATCTTTTCCAAGAAAGCTGTTTCTGCACAGGTCTGTTCAGCAACAAACAGGTTATGGTGTGTAAAAGAAAACTTGCCAGGGGTTATGGATAATAAAGAATGATGGAGTAGATGAGTGTGGTAAACACAATTCATGTTTCTACATAGGATAGGTTTACATTAGTTTGCAATGAGTTGAGCTATTTTCCCGCTTTGGATGGACGTACATGACCAACACTACCTCTGTCCAGCATGGTTTTTAGTCATTTGAGGTGTCGAGGCAGGACTGTGGAGGGGCTGGAGCTGGCACCACTGCGGTTTCATGGGGCAGAGACTGACAACCCTGGGCTGGGCTGAGATAGGGCTGGGACTGAGCAGGGGAAGAGATGTCTGTTCATTGCCTAGATTTAAGCTTGGACTCTCTTTCCATGTGACTTAGAGGCCAACAGCACTGACTCCCAGCTTGCACTTCCAACAGTCCATAATGGTGACAGAAATACATCTTCAGTGAATGTGTCATTCACTGCCATCATCTGGAAACTTTGTGCAGTTTTGTGTCATCCTCTATCACACACGTTGAGGCTTTCTCTAGTGCTGCTCACTTTGGTCTGTTAGTTGAAGGTCATGTTCTCCTCTATAGCTAGAGCTCCCTTGAAATCTGCTGGTATTTGCAGAGACCCACAAAGGGGACAAACTTGCCGCTTTATAAACTGTTCTGAGAATTCATTTTCCATTTCAAAGCTTTCACTGAACTGATTATTTTCTTAACCCTTCTGGGCATTTATCAGCTCACTCAAGTTCTGACAGATCATGAGCTTCTCATATTACCAGCACCCTTTGCAGAGCTATTTTTAGTTATTGCAATAGGCTTTTGCTTTATAACTTTTCAGGATACTTTTTTCAGAAGTTCTTCTTAGTACTAAGGAAGGTCAGCTCTTTCATGAACTCATCCTAGGAAATTTCATCTGCATTGAGATTCCAGAAACACTTTTGATGTCCATTGCTTTTTCTGTCCTGTTTCTATTTTTGTCTACTAGTGGTACATTCTTAGGATTGCTTCAGGGGAAAAAAAAAAGGCACATGAGCTCTAAAGACTCAGTTTGTTTCAAGGGCCTGAGCCTGCAAATGTTTTGGCACTCAAGTTCGCCCCAACTAGCTGAGTTCCTGTGACTATCAGTAGCAGCTCGTGCTTTCCTGGAGAGGCTCTGCTGCAGTGAGTGGCAGTCAAACTACTGAAATCATCTTTGGCAAGATCATGTTCTCCAGGATCAGAGGGAAAATGCGAAACAATTCTCTCAGGCTGGCCAAGAGATCAAAACAAGACAAATACTTAGATGTATTTGTATGAGTCCATTCTCCATGGGATGCTCAATAGAAGGATTCCAGAAGACAGAGATGAAAGAATCCCATTAACTTTTAGAAAAAAATAATAGCCGTACTTTTAATATGAGGAGCAGTCATGATGCAAAGTAGCCTCCCAGTGTAAAAACTGTGGGAAACCTCCCAGTCCTTGAATACCTGCTGTTTCATAGGATTGGAAGACAAATGCCCTGCCTCTTTCCACTGACCAGTGATGTTTGCACAAGAAGCATCTCAAACCAGCTGCAGGAGAGCAACTTCTACTCTTGTTGACAGTGGCAGTATTGTATCAGAGTAGAAGACAGTGCATGGTATCTTAATGGGACTTTTACTTTTTTTTATATATAATATTCACAAGATCTGAAGGTTTTACTTTGACACATTTCAGGTGCAACAGAGCCTTCCCTGGCTGATCAAGGGGCATGCGGATGTGTTCTGCTCAATGTGAGCCTAAGTACTGCCTCATAGTTTGAGGCGTCAGCTTAGGATTAAAGCTGCTTCCTCTAAAATTGGGAATCAGTTGTACTGCTCAGTGGAAAAAAAAATGTAGACAAGTTGTTTCAGTTAAAGGCTGTAGACAGCAGCTATTAGCTAATACACAAGACAGCTGACATGGTTGGTCATATTGATGTGGTTTGACTTATAAGTAGGCAGTGGCTACTTCCAGCAGTCCTATTTTGTATGGGTTGAGCATTAAATTCCTGAAGAATTTTGCACATACATTTAAGGGATTTGTTTTGATTTTAGACAGACAAGTCATGTTTGATAATTTACTCTCTGCTTAAAGAGTATCCATAATGGCACTTGCCATTATGGATTACTTCACTGTCATTTATAAGACGTTTTGAGCAAAAATGCTCTTGCTACAAGTAGACCTAGTGCTGTACTCCATGCACATGTATAGCTACCATTGCTAGATAAGGCTGTTGAAGAATGAAAGATGTTGGTTCAATGCTAGACCTCTTGACGGGACCCCAGAAATCAATCCATAGGGCATTGCACAGTTGGAATCTAAGTGAAAACACAGGCACCTGTGAAAAGAAACTAGTGCATTTGTATTGCAAATCCTTTAGGCTGGGGGACGTGTCAGCCTCAACACAGAACAGAAATCCCCAAGTAGTGTTTTAGGGCCCTGAAACATCATCCTTCTCTCTTGCAGCAGAATTCGCTGCAGCAGAGCAGAGCATTCCCACGTGACCGAGCTGTGCTGGGTGGCAGCATGTGCTCTTTGGGGGAACCCTGGCTTGCACAGTAATCGTGACAGCAAGAAGGCCACTATTCAACACGTTTTTTTTCTCAGAATAGCAGCAGTGTCTCTCAACTCTGATGCCGCCATGCAGAAGGTAGGGTTTTTCCATCCCTTCTCCAAGCCCATTTCTTCAAGCCCTCCTCCTCCCTCCTGCCACGGAAGCATGGCTGTCCCGAGCTCGTGCTGGGCACTCCCCGCCGCCGCAGCGTTTGTCTCATTAGCTCCGAGACCGCCACCGCTTTTTACAGTAACACCAGGTCTGTGATAAAGGGAGCTCACCACTGCTTCGCCTTTTTCCTTTGAGATGGACACGTGCTCATGGACGGGCAGGGGAAGCAGCAGTTTCCATGAGCTGATTCGTGCTGGTTAAGGGAAGCCACTAGCTGCATATAAGTGCCAAACCATATGCAATTAGTGCATGCTGCTTAGTAAACACAAGTAAGTAAGTAAGTGAGCTGTTACAAGTTCACCCTTTGATTTTAATTCAGAAAAAAGGAATGCTTTCAGGAGACCATAAGACAGAATGGAGGGAAAACTTTTAACCTTCACACTCATATATGTGTCTTATGTGGAACTTACAGATTCCAGATTTATTTATTGCTTGCAAATCAGACAAACAACCTAAAACCCTAAATCCGTTTTTTCTTCTGGAAAAAATTGGCACGCGGTTTCAAGTAATGCAGGAACTTCTTAAGCTAAGCTAGTTGATGTGTCAGCTCAGTCATGAGGAACCAATTCAAAAAATGCCAGGTAATGATGAGCACTAGCTTTAAATCTCAGTGGAAGTTCAAGCAGCAATCAGTTTAGTGGTTTGTATATTTATGCCTGCAAGTTGAAGATGTATGTGTGTAAATAGATGTCAAAATGTCATGCTTTTTACAGTTGAACTTTTTCATGCTTGACAAAAAATTTCTAAAATTCTTAATACTTATAAAATTAAATTTTATATTGTATTACATCAGATATTAAGTCATTTATTGCATTCTGTAATGACATGCTGCATTTTTTTCTAAGTAAGTAGAACATAATATATTTAGATTCCTATCTGAACCTGTTCTTGTGACATGGGAACACACATATTGATTTCTAGGGGCTCCTGCTGATGAGCATCTGTACTTTAAAGAGTTGCTATTGGCAACTGCCTCTCGCTTTCCTTTGGCAGAAGTTATCATCAACCCTTTTGGAGGAGCAGTAAGCAGGCACGGTGTCAGCGTTCGAGTGGCCACGACTCGCAGCATGGTAGCATGCACTGCCATGAGTTACCAGTTGTAGTCATTTCATGTGCTGTACGCAAATATAGATATATAGATACCCATTATATTATACATTTACATATAAAATGTAGTTACATATAGTTTATATAACCACATATTATAGTTATTAGCTCCAGCATTTGAGACACAAGCACATGCTTGCCTATATATCTACTTTACTTCTTTACTTCTGCCTACCTCTTCGGCAGTGATAACCAGGGATAACCACTGAGGTGCAGTGGAAGAGTGAGGCTCTTCAACTGACCTTGCAAAAGCATCAGTCGAGTGGCCCCATCGCAGTGGGGGCCACTCCAGTGTCACCGTGCTCCCTGCAACAGGATTGCAGTTTCAGTGCTAGTTCCATAAAGAGGCTGGAGAAAAGTCTCTGTCTCATTTGACGACAGTTTCCTGCAAGCGTTCCCATCATGTGACAAAATCTCTCACATTAAAGAATTAAGGCAGAGGGGACAGGGCTCTGCTATTGTAGTTAGCCTGTGAGGATGCATGTAAGGAGTTAAAAGACTCCTACATTATGCATCATGCACGTCACTTTATTTACCTCTTTAGAGACCAAACACCTGAAGGGTCTCATTCCAAGGCTGAGGGTGAGTAAGTTGCATCCAGGACCTGACAGGACATTGCCTTTAATATTTAGCTGCCTCAGCAGTTTCAGTGTAGTCGGAGAGTGTGCAAGGGAGCATTTTAAAATAGAATATGCCACAGTTATGTGAGCATCCTTTCACACACACACAAAAAAAATGTAGTTCCATTTTTTCCCCTTTCCTAAAGGAAATAAACTCAGTTACCACTAACCTATGCTTGTGAAATCATTATTAGAATCTCTTGGATATCAAGAAAATACAGGAATCTTGGAGTTTAAGCTCTCACATTAATGCATTTCAACAGAGTAGGAAGGTTTCTGTGTACACAATTGATCAGGTTTGATAAAGATTAACTCAGAGTCCTGCAAAGAAGTGATTTGCAAATTCTGACCAATGCAACAGACTTTCAGTGCTTTTGCTCCATTGCTCCACGATCTGTCTCACACTGAAGGACCTTCAGACAAGCATCTGCTCCCTCTTTCTCATGATTTGAAGTCACTTAAGTGCCAGGAATTAGACACCAGAAAATCAAGGGGTTCTGTTTTGATTTCCTGGTGTCCGATGCCATAATTTCCCTCTGGGTATTGAAAGAGAATGAGAAGTCACCCAACTACTACACACAGCTCTGATGGTTTGGCAACGGTTACATCCAGCCTGCTGTTGTGGGTTCTTCAGTTCGCAAGCTGAAGACAGCATTTTCAGAAGAAAGTGATGGTTTTTGAGATCCTTGACTTAGGCATTCCTCTTAGTCTTTTACACCGAATTTCTGGAAAAAAAAGGGGGAGTGCAATACGATGCCCAATTATAAACCTCAGTAATCTTTTCTATCTTGACTTCTGTAGGTTTTTTACCTTATTAGAAGAAACAGGTTTGCCAAACCTAGGGCAGGAGTCAGTGTGGTGGTATTTTTATGGAAATCATGTCTGTGAGGTTTTCACTGTCTTTCTGCTTCACCTAAACTATAATATGCACAGCTTAAACTAATTCCTCCATTCCTGGTATTTGTTCTGTGCCCTCTCTCTGTTTTGTTTCTTGCTTTCAGATCTACCTTCTTATGACAAAGGAAAGCTTAGGCAAAGTTAGCAACTGAGTGTAAGGAACAGTACAAACTAGGCATTTCCTTCAGAACTGAGATAGAGACAAGTTTCGAGAAGAATGAAGGGAAGTGTGAATAGGAATGATGTTTGCTGCCGCCTTGTATACATGTGACATTCAGTGGGGTAAACATGAGCCATAAGTGTAAGCTTTGCTGACATCACTGAACTTGTGTTCAAGGTTCATGTGTTTTCTCCTGTCTTCCACTGGTGGTCTTCATTTTAAATGTCTACATTTAAAGTGCCATAAGTGGCTTGTAGCTATGCCAATGCCTGAAACTCCCAGGGGGAGTAAGTTCGTGGTTGGGATCTCTATTGAGTACACAAAGAAGAGAATTTAAAAAAAAAAAAGAAGATATTTCCTCACAGCGACAGCCTTATTGAATGGCCAGGCAGGACATAGTGGGTCCATTTTTTTCCTGCATTATTTTTTGCCTGTCAACTCCTAGATTTATTTATTTTTTATCTTTGAGTTGCTTTCACAGAAATAAAAGTTTGGAAATGGCATCCTGGTCATCAGTTACTCAAGAAGTTTTTTACCTCTTGATGGTCAGTGAAGATTATTTGCAAACTGCCTGCTTGGTGGAATGTGGAATCACCACTGAGTGATTTTTCAAAATCCTCATGGCAGTGAGCTGAGGTCCTCGTTCCAGCCATGGTACCGCATGGATCCTTTGTCCTGGAACAAAGCAATTCTGTTTGGTTTGGTGAGATGGAGACTTCATCACTGCTCCGTTTTCACACAAAAACTCCATTGTGTACGAGTGACTGGAGTGAGCAGAAAAGGAAGGTCAAGAAGTGCTGCTGCAGCATGTTCCTGCTCCGATACCATAGCTGTGAGTGGAAACCGCTAAATAAAGTCCAGAATTGTTCAATGAGAATGATCCAAGGGCTGCAAAAAGCACAGAGGCAGGAGCACTATGAAGAGAAGAAAATGGCTAAGCTGTTAAGTTTTCAGAAAGCTTAGGAATTGGCCAATTTCGAGATGTTTGGACTTCATTAAAGCAAGCCTACACCCAGTAAAATATTCTGCATTCTGTAAAAGCAAAAAGAAGCAAGATTCAACAGGGTAATATAATGTCTTTCTTAAATAAGCAACCCAACGAATTAGCCTGAAAACCACCCCCTAAGTATTTTCAGCAGCAGCTGGCGGGAAAGTAAATGTGGCAGCAAGCTTATAATATCAAAGAGCCAATGTATTGCTGGACCTGATTTTATTTCTGCGGCATGAACTTTCTGCTTCATCACTTTGAAATGTAAAGACGGAGTTGCAAGGGTTTAGATCTGTAGAAACCAATTATTTCGTAATAAAATGTGAAGTTTCAGAGTTTTCCTGCAGGCAAGTTCTGGTTTCTTTTACCCCCTCTTGCTACTTGACAAATTTCATGACAACTGTTTTCAGCTCAACATCACCCCTCACAGAAAATAAAGTTCACAAAAATCTGTACGGAACTGTGTGCACCTGAGGGATCATCACTGTAAGACATGTTCTTGTGATTCAGGTCATTACCACTGAGATAAACAGCTTTCCAATATGTCTGCAGTTAGACATCTGTATTAGATCCAAGGGGGTTATTGATTCATAAGATCGCAGGATAGCTCAGGTTGGAAGGACCTCAGGAGTTCTCCTAGCCCAACCCCTGGCTCCAGGTGGGGTCGGACCAGGTTGCTGAGGCCTTTAGGCAGGCTAGTCTTGAATACCGCACATCTCCCACGCAAGAGAAGGACCAGTCTCTTGTCCACTTGGAGTTGTGAAGCTCAAAAAGACACCGTCATGGTATGTTCCAACAGATTGCTTGACTGTGGGCAAATTTAAAGGCCTCCTCTGGGGCTGGGCCAACATTTTGGTCTTCAAATATGTATATCAAAAACTCCTTAATAGTGCTGAAACTTGGGTAGCTGCGTACAAACTGCTAACAAGCTTTGCAGATCAAGAGAGCATGGGAGTCTGCAGGTGCTCTCTGGTGTGGGCCTGGGTTTGTGATCTAGCGAACTTCCAGGCAAGGCAGGGATGTTGGGCTCTGCTGCCATTCACTACCATACTCCGCAATCTCTGTACAGCCTTCAGATAACCTTATAGCAGGTTTTGGCAGGTTTATTTATCTTAGTCTTAAATTTATCTTAGTCTTTAAAAGCAACAAAAGTTTCACTGGAGCATTTCTTCAGCTCACATGTGACTTCCTATCAACAGCAAATAATGTCTGTATTATGAACCCTAGACGTTTTGATCTACTGGTCTACTAAAAGAAGATAAAAATCCTTAGTTATTTGTGTAAATTGAAATGAGTGATTGGATCTCTTCTCTATTTAAGAACCCTGTTGAATATTTTCCTTATTGCTGTTCAGCTTCTTGAGACACTGCCTCAGTGACACAAATACTTAAGCAGCAGGCATTAGGGCATTGTCCAGCAGGCATTGTGTTGCAGAGAAATATTCAACACTGAACCACCTTTCCATTACAGTCTGAAAATGATTTTGAGTAATTAATAACTATTTCTGCAGTTTCAGTACCAGTAGTTAATGCTTTGAGACAGCTCTTAATTTTATTCTTCATCATAAAAATACACATTTAGACAACTAAATTTTCAAGTGCAGTGATGCTATAGATATGTAAGAATAGCAGTAACAAAATCAATGTTTTCTGCAAAATCTTGCAAAACAGGATGCTGTGGTCCAACCCTGCTGCAAGTTAGAACAAGGTGTACATTTGACTTGCAAACAGACCTACAAGATCATCCTCTAAAAGTGTGATACAAGTTCTGAAAGGAGATACCATTATAAAAGTTCTGTTTATGGAAGCATGAGAGGCCAGTGTCTAGTAAGTCAGGAGATTAGACAGCATAAAATTCAGGATATATTTTGATTTGTTCATTGAACACTTTGAGAGATTTAAAATCGTATGATTTATATCCTTCCATATTAATAAAAGTGAAAAATTGCTGATACTTTCTTAATATTCTGAGGTGTAATTAAAAGCTGAGAAACTTAATAATGCTTAAAAAAAAATTCTTCTGCCCTCATTGGATGCCACATAACATATAGCATAGTGGGTGTAGATAGGTTGTGAACAAGGCATGAGTTAAATTATAGATATAATGTTCAGTTCATCCGTACAACAATTTGGTGTAGATGATACAGATAGCTACATAGAACTTCTGGGGTAGAACACTTTTCTTGGACTGTCATGCCTTGATATCACAGCAAACTTCTTCAGATATATCAAGTTCAGAGAACAAGTGATAGGAAATATCTGCTGAGAGTTGTTCTGCAGTAGAAAAATATGAACTGTATAGAAAGGCCTTTAGACAGTTACCTGCTCCATTGCCTTGTTGCGTGGTGGAATCTCTTATGGTCATGGCTACGTACAGGCTGAAACTCTGAATTCTCCTTTAAAGACATTCCTTTCAAATTGCATAGCCTCTTTCTCGGAAACATGGAGCTGTTTCTGTTTCCTCAAACAGGGAGTTGCACTGACGTTGTCTAGAAATGTCATACTGTTTTATATGTTACTTTAATTTACCAGTGGATATCCCAAAAGATGCACAGCTTTAACTGGTGTTTAAAAAAAAAATGATCTAGCACCCTGCAGACTGCTGTACACATGGTGATAGCCTTTGTTAGCATAATATATTACAGCGCGTTATGTAGTGGGTCTCTGAGGCTTAAGCTCCCTGTCAGCAACCAGAATAAATGAAAATAGCTTCCAGAAGATGCCTGGCCAGTAGGAAGGCTGCATGCTAGTAGTTCTTGAAACTTGCTCACACATCTGAAAAACCTCATAAATGTTCTCTTGTCACAGTCATTTAATAAAGTTGAGTATGTTGTCTTTCACAGACACTGAATTTACTGGTTGAGAATAGCAGAGTTGCACACGACAGAATGCAGTGACAGCAGAACTACATCTGGAGATTGTCTAAGGCATAAGTGAAGGCTTGGGGTCTGGAGGGCAGGGTTGTTTTTTGTTTTAAACAAAATGCCCGATTAAATTATGAAAGAAACATCATTGACGTGAGACATTTTGCTTGCCCAACCTAATGCTTCTTGAGATAAACTTACTGCTACAGAGCAGACTGCTGAAAATATAACTTCTCAGCGAGGAATTCCCCGGGCAGTCACAGCTCGCAGCTCAGCAGATGCAGTAGGAAAGGGCACTGCTTACGCTGTATTTACCCTGTTCTTTGAACCCTTCCCTTAGGCATCACCCACTGACTGTTTTAAAGGAGACAGTGCTGAGCTAGGCAGAAGGTTGAACTGTATTCATGTTATTATGCAGCTGTAAGTTACCGATGCGCCAAATGAAGCCTTTCGAATTCCATTACTATAGATCAGTTAAAAACACCTTGCCCAATAGCACAACCTTTCAGATGAGTAAAAGTGATTAAAATACTTTTAAGATCTGTTTATCATTGTTTGTACGGTGATAACACCATTATTCAGGCATAGATATTCCCTGTTCTAGTCTCCTTTTTGTATTTTCATCTCTCCCTGTATTCTTAAAAGTCCTATTTAAATGATCAAAGGCTTTAACAAAACTATCCTTTCATATTTGAAAGTGATTGCGAGCCTGACTACATGAAGGATTGTGAGCCTCAGCATTTGTTGTTGTGCCCAAGCATTAAGCATTACTCTCAACTGCAGTCTCATCCTGCAGATGCACAGCATGTAAGTACGCATGCAAGCTGCTAGTGTATGTCAAGACTTTTACTGTTTCATCTGATATTTTGATTAACCTAAATGAAGGTACAACTGGTACAACTATTACCCTAATAAAGCCTTTTTTTTCCTGTTTTTAACCTGCAAACATACAAAGAAAGCCATGAGGGAGAGGGGGGAAGTCTAACTGAATAAAGTTAAAAAATAAATACTGTATGTAAATCTTATCTTAAAAATGTTCCCTGCCATAAGCCTCCCTTAAGCTACTCCTGCTCACTCCAGCAGATCCCATCTCTGACTGTGTGTGCCACACTATCTGTTTCACTGGACTACTTATATAATTTCATTACCATCTTCTGATTTCTTTCTGTCCAGTATCATCCTCTCTACCGTGTATTCAAAAACATCATACAGATTACTCAGAAGCATAAAAAGCTAAGGCTTCATCCTGTTTTCAGTATACCTGGAATAGGTCAATAACCAAGGCTCTCCAAGACTTTTCCTCCTTGGCAAGTTTTTCTCTAGTGTTGCTCTTTTCTTAAAGCGGAACCTATTTGCTGCACTACATCATAAATTTGACTTTGAAATAATACTGGAAGTGCCTGAGTAGGAAGTGAAATCTATGATTTCTTGGTGTTTTTTTTTCCTCTCTGGACCCTGGCAAAACAAAATACATGATACAAATCATTGACGTTTTCCTGGAGCTGTGTCCCTTGTGAGCAATGAGAATGTCATCTGCTCATGAGGTGACAGAGAGGAAGCCCTTAGCAAAGTGAAATTAGGTGTCAGCATGGGAACCAAAAGGCTGAAGGCTGCTGAGATGGGAATAGCAGGGCCTCTGCTGTCACACTGTGCCTCCTCAGACTGCTTGCTCTTAGTCTTAGCAGTCCCTGCTGTCTGAACCCACCAGGTGCCAGATCCTTTGGTCATCTGCTTACCTGTCCATCTAACCATGTTAGAATACTGCTTCAAACACCTTTGAAGAACTGGATTTGCCTCTTGCCTAGCAATGGCCAAACTCAGCTGCTCAGCACAAATGTATGGAGTCTTGCAGTAACAGTAACTACTGCTCAGTAAGATACTTACATCATTGTTCAGGGATGCTAAATAAAGGGTTTTATCTTTATTTTCGCCAAAACAGCAAATTAAAATTGAACACTGCACATATTTGCATGATATTTTGTATACTGAACTGTGAAGATACATTTTCCAAAGTACTCCCTGAATGATTGCTCTACAAGTATTTTGCAATAAGAGTACAAATTGCTACAGTCTACCTAACAATGTCTGAAACTGTGAAAGAATTTGCATTATCACTGTACAGTTATTGTATAATAACTGGATTATCAACTGTGCAAACATCCCTCCTCCTGATTGCCCCCTCTGCTTTGACTGTATCCTGTACAAGCAGCTTGGCAGGGGTCGATGGATGTTGACTAAAGCAGAGCACACCCCAGTGCTCAGCAGACTTGCCTTCTACTCTCACCTTCCTCCAGTGACGATTCTGTGAATAGGCAATAGTACATGGACAGGGGCTTCAAAGTAGTCTAGCAAAATCTTTAATTGTGGAAAACAATAACATTTAAAATTAGCTTTCCCATGGGAACATGAAATGTTTCTTTTTACTGCATAGGCTATCAAAATGTGAGACTTCCCACAGGCCAGTCAGTCACAGCCTTTGAGCAACTCCTAGCTCCTGGATACTTGTGTAGGGTAAATAGAAAACATCATTTCTGGTGCATAAGCAAACAGCGAGAGTGATATCCCAGCTGTCTTGAAGTTGGTATGACTTTGAAAACTAACTTTAAAAGCCACATACAGACATAAGAATGGTATATTAAGGGAAAAGCCTCATGTCATGGCATTTGCTTATGGGTTTAAAAATAAGAGAGTGGTTACAAAGCTATTAGAATTTACAGTCAGTATTCAGAATTTATCTGGTGCAGGGTTCTATAACCTGGCAGAAGAAGGATCGAGCTTTGTAGATGCCAAATTTCAAGTTTCCCATTCAGCTGTCTTCCTTAACATTTTTTTCCCTGGGGGATTATCAGGGAAAAAGGTAACTTTTTAAATGACGTAAATTAAATGACAAAAAGGAGGGATTTACACCTGAAGGTAACACTGGTACCCCTACTTAAAGAAATCCCAGAAGGGCTGTCAGTGAAGTTCTTCAGTAAAAGATAAACACGTACCACCTCAGTACCATTTCTTGTAGATATTTCACTGAGGTTTTCCTTTCGTGTACAGATTCAAGAGGCACACTCTTTAAAATAACACCTCAATGAGACTTCTTGCCTGAGAGCTGTGTCTGCAGGGCTGCAGCTGCTCAGCACTTTTGCCTTGATACCAGACATATTGAATACTGTTAATGGTATTAGTGTCAGCTCCAAATCTTAAATTTTGATCAAATCTCTTGGCAGTAAGTTTAAACTTTTAGTTGTTAAAACATTTGATGATGTTTTTAACCATAAAGATGTCTTTAGCAGAGGGGGTACTGTAAAAATCCAATTCTTGGTGTTTTCATGGCAATTTTACGTTTCAGGAACCATATTTGCAAACACTATAAATTCTTTATATATGTGAGTCTTTATATATTTAAGTCAGGTAAGTGAGAAAGCCTGAAGAGTATGGATTTCTTCTCAAGTTAACATGCTTCTCGTGTGTCCTCTGTGTATTTTGGTATTGAAACTGAATACAGATATGCTGTAGGTATACTAGAGTCTTACAGCATTTAAATATTTGAAAACTTCTTTGAACTTCTGCAAAAGTACTGATTTGAGTACCTTTTTCAAAGCAAAAGGCATTCTGGCAGTGTTTATGAACTTTGCTTTTATGTTTTCTTTTTCAGTGTTTTTGACTGATTAAAGAAAACTGAAAATCTATTTTCCACTCTTTGTTCAGAGCAATAAAATTGGACCTGACTTTTGGGCAGTTGAGCATCTTCAACTTAAGTTAAAGACAGCAGGAATTGTTGATGTTTGGAGTCGCTCCCTGCACAACTTTTTAAAGCCTTCCCTCTGTTTTCTTCTTGGTTACCATTGTTAGAATTTGAACACAGCAAAGTAATATTTGGCAACAGTTGCATATCTGCATTATTTATTCTACAGCTGCTTCATAACCTGTTGAGTCAAGACTATTGCTTAATGTGCAAGTTCTTTTATTTTCTTTCATTTTTGTCTGCAAAGAGGCAGAAGCACAGGATAATAGTTAAAGAAGGTGAATAATGGTGATAATAAAATGACTGCATTAGTAGTGATGGAAACCTTAATCTTTGCATGCTACAGTTCACTGAATATTGTAGAACTACAGAATTATTACTATTAATATGTATCCATTCTTTTCCTTTATTTAATTCAAAAAAAAAAAAAAGGAAAGAAATCAATAGAGTGAACAAATGTTTTACACTAGGAGGGCCTATCTTTTATTGTGGCTTCCCTTATAAAACATAAAATTCTTAATGTTGTCCTTCTGGCTTTCCTTCACAGCTCTGTTTTGTGATGTTTTGGACACCAAACGTCTCAGAGAAGATTTTAGTTGATATAATTGGAGTAGACTTTGCTTTTGCAGAGCTGTGTGTTGTCCCTTTGCGCATCTTCTCCTTCTTCCCAGTTCCAGGTAAAAACAAGAACATAAAAATTCTACAACTTCAAAACCCAGACAAACCTTCAGGTGTGGTCTTGTGGCATGACTTGACTCTATATATGAGTGGCCAAATGCATACCTAGCATAAGCAACACCATTTTCAAAGAAACACTTTTGTCACTGAAGCCAGTGAATCAAAACCCTTTACATCAGTTTTCAATGTACAAGGTTGCAGTAAGAGCTGACTGCCATTAAATAGAGACAAATTTACCATAACTCCATTTCTCATTAGCAAAAGGAAAACCTGAATTATATCTGTTGTAGTTGACCAAGAACACACACACAAATGACACGTGTGGACATGTGTTGTTCTTCTGCCAAGATTGCCATTTACTGGCATAGCGTCTAGGACCACCTGCATGGTAGTGTCGTTAGCC
Source organism: Crypturellus undulatus (assembly GCA_013389825.1). Classification (NCBI taxonomy): domain Eukaryota; kingdom Metazoa; phylum Chordata; class Aves; order Tinamiformes; family Tinamidae; genus Crypturellus; species Crypturellus undulatus. The sequence goes on from VWPW01000167.1 coordinate 1,143,618, forward strand.
TCCCTGCTGCTCTCTGTCTGAATGGCTCTTGCGGAGACCAACAGAATATGAACTATACAGAATAAAAGTTAATGCTGCTCTTCAGGAAACAGGCAAATTTTGCAGAAACAATCAAAATTATTCCCCTCAAAAATTTTAAAACGTTCATAAACAAATGCCGTACGATGTAGTGTTTTCTGCAAGCTCACTAGTATAACAGCACCACTTCATAATAAAGGTAAATTCTAAATACAAGAACATTTAAACAGGTCTCTTTTTTTTTGTTTTGCAAATAGCTGTTGTACATTTGCTGTACAGGAGCTTAGTGAAAGATTTTCCTTGGTATTATTTCTGTCCAAGGAAAAGGTTATTTTTTCTTTTTACTAAAGAAAACAGAATAGACCTGCTAATAAATTGATATAAGACAACAGCTCTTTTCTCTGACAGGATTCTATCTCTAACTGTTTCTTGCAAAGATCATTGTATTAAAGCAACCTGGACACAAGATTTGCTTCATTTCTAGGAGGCTTTCTCAGGGAGCAAAGTTACCAGAAACTGTTCCACTATGGTCATTTCTGAACAGGACACTCTACATGAAAAATCTTCATATGAGACCACCAAAATTTTTACTACTCTTTCCTCCCTTCTTCCCCTTCCCTTGTCCCCTCTTTATGGACAGTAACGGTCAGAGCACACTTGACTGGTTGGCTGATGACTCTAAAGAAGACATTTGTGCTGGCGCCCAGTTCGGTGCTGCGGATCATCGTCCTCATCGCTAGTCTCATAGTTCTGCCTTACTTGGGGTAAGTCACTCTCCTCATCACAGAGCCAGTGATTCCTTGTTTCCCGTAACAGAATTACATAAACCGTCATAAAAACATTTTAGTCACATAGCAAAATAACTGCCATGCAAAGCTCGGATAGTGGCAATATCTGGAAAAGAATTATAAATGTATAAATTTGTGAGTGTGACGTTGACCTAGGCAGGCATGATAGTGATGCCTTTTGAAACAAACAAACAAAACAAAACAAAACAACAACAAAAAAAAGTCAGAGAGGCAAAACCTGTCCTGGGGGAATTTATTTGCATTCTGTTAAATGCACTGTTATGGAAGTTAATGTAAGAATAGTTTGTTGATGAGGTCAAAGAAAATAATCTATCCTGTAGCCTTCTATGCAAGTCTTTAATTTCATATTAAATTCTGTATTTAGCTTTTCTTAATGCAGAATTTAATTCAGTATGTTACTCTTACTAAATAATGAGGCACATTAAAGGACAAAAAGTCCTGTAGAATATTATTTTTCCTCTTTGCAAGTACATCATGTCTTTGAAGCAAATATTTCTAAATACTGATTAGTGGGAATATAATTATGAATCACAGATTTGCACCAACCATGACTACTACTTTTTTTTTTTTATATTCTACCCACAGAGTTCATGGAGCCACCCTTGGAGTAGGGTCCCTTCTAGCTGGCTTTGTAGGAGAATCCACAATGGTTGCAATAGCAGCCTGTTATGTCTATCGGAAACAGGTAAGAAGTAGGTTTGGGGAATCTGATGAAAGCAGTTTCCCTACTTTCTTTCAACCCTTCAGGATGAAATATAAGCAAAATATGCACTTCAGTCTCTAGTGGCCATTCAGTCTCTGGGACCAAGCTAGAGATGGCCTGAAGTAAACCTCCTGCTCCTCAAAACATGTACAGCATGGATATCGCATTCCCAGCAACAAATATTTTGCACTGTAGAGCTGCTACTTCAGCACAGCATCACTTGCTTATGTAGACATAGTAAATACTCATTCAAGCTAAATTCGCTGTAGATCTGGTTCCGCTGAGTATGGACAAACATAGAGCTGCTTTATTTTTACTGTTATCTAAAGAAAAAATGGAGCAAAACAAGATATTCTCCTTCAGCACTGTAAGCCAAAAACTTATAAATCTTTAAACAGGGAGGATTTCTTATAGGTCTGCTTCTATCTAGCTCACTGGGTCCTGTTCTGTGTATGCAAAGCAATGGTGGTACATGGAAGTCTTATGAAATTCAACAAGGCCAAGTGCATGGTCCTGCACCTGGGGAGAAATAACCCCAGACACCAGTATAGGCTGGGGACCGACCTGCTGGAGAGCAGCTCTGCAGAGAAGGACCTGGGCGTCATGGTGGACGACAGGTTGACCATGAGGCAGCAGTGTGCCCTCGTGGCCAAGAAGGCCAATGGGGTCCTGGGGTGCATTAAGAGTCTCCAGCAGGTCGAGGGAAGGGATCTTACCCCTCTACTCAGCCCTGGTGAGGCCACATCTGGAGTATTGTGTCCAGTTCTGGGCCCCACAGTACAAGAGGGATGTGGAGCTGCTGGAGAGAGTCCAGCGCAGGGCCACAAGGATGATCAGGGGCCTGGAACATCTGCCCTATGAGGAGAGGCTGAGGGAGCTGGGCTTGTTCAGCCTGGAGAAGAGAAGGCTGAGAGGGGACCTGATCTGTGTGTACAAGTACCTCAAGGGAGGCAGTGAGGAGGATGGGGCTGGCCTCTTTTCACTGGTGGTCACTGACAGAACCAGAGGAAATGGCCACAAATTGAAGCATAAAAAGTTCCACGGGAACTTAAGGAAGAACTTCTTGACGGTGAGGGTGACAGAGCACTGGAACAGGCTGCCCAGAGAGGTTGTGGAGTCTCCTTCTCTGGAGATCTTCAAGACCCGCTTGGATGCAGCCCTGTGCCACGTGCTCTAGGTGGCCCTGTGTGTGCAGGGGGGTTGGACTAGATGACCTCTAGAGGTCCCTTCCAACCTTAGGCATTCTGTAATTCTATGATTTCAAAGCATATTTCACTAAATCAAGTCAAACATACATTAAATGCTGGCTTTTGAGACCACTGCGTCTCTTTACCTGCAGGTTGGCTCATTCCAGGTATGTGTTCAGAGCACTATACAACGTACCAGGTGCAGTTCCAGTAAGGAACACCATGGAGCATAGGTCAGGCCATCTAGGTCATTCCAGCAAAACTTTGTGGATGGGATTAGAAAATATAATCTATGTATTACCTTTTCTTTTTTAATTAGAATTCTTACTAAAGATGAAGCAAAGATGCCTACTGCATCTGTTTTTTTTTTTTTTTTAGCAAAATAGTCAGAAAAATGTCTAAAACCCTTATTTTGAAACAAATTAAAACTAACTTTAAAATGTATTAACAGTGCAGGCAAATCATTATCACCCTTGATAAAACTATAAATACACATAAGAAATTGGAAAATTGTGTTTTCTTTCACGTTTCATTCTATCATGTTTTTCATAAGCAGGAAAGAATAAAATCTGTAGACTCTGAAATGGCTATTCTTGGCCCATGTTTTCACAAGGTATATCTGTTTAGAGTAACCTCCTTGCCATTTGCATGTTACAGCTGTAGCTCCTAGAGTACTTTGGGCATCTGAAGCTGAGGGTTTTTTTTTATTTTTTGCAGTGATGCCTGCAGGTAGTAGCAGTAACAACTAATTTATTCCCTCAGTAGAAGTAGGATGTAACTGACACCAGCTCCTCAACAACCAAGGTGACAGTGACAGAGCCAACTAGCAGCTCTGCACATCAGCTTGTTTTCACCTAAAGCAGCATTAAGTGGACACCATCTGAGAGCTGCATATCAAATATTGTGTAGACACTGCTCAAACGCTGACTCTCTGATATGCTCAACTCAGCTGAATCAATAATACCCATGGGTTGTTGGACTTTTTTGTCAGTTTAACAAGTGTTTTCTGTAAGACAAGTCACTGCTGAGAAATGGATAATAAGGAACAGATGCTCCAACTTGTTTTGTAGTGGAGCTGAACACTTCTTAGCTTGTACTAATCCAGGACATCCTGAATGAATCATAGGGTTCTCGAATGCCCTGCCACTCCTGTTAGCCAAGAATAGACTCTAATATTCCTTGGCTTTGGTGGGATGTGGGCCCACAGTGCATCAGCGACACCAGGAAAAGCCAGTGGGCTCACATCTTGCAAAATTCCTGCAGTTTGACATTTGAAAAATTAGGATATCATCTCACTCTCTCCCTACAGGAACTTATCCCCTCTAATACTGTTTGCTTCATTTTTTTTTTAATAAACAGTCTGTGATATTCAAGGTTCCAGATGCTTTCTTCCTTCCAGTCATGCTGAAGCCTTTCTTGGATGTCAGTTAGCATTAAAAAAAAAAAAAAAGGGATTTCTATTAGTGCATTTATGTTAGAAAGAAGAAAGCTGAGCCCCAGGAAGGTTATGGAACTGTTTAATTCACAAGTCATGAACGTGACACAAATATTCTAGCTCTTAATAACTTACTCTCCAAAAACACAGCCCTATCTGGCTCCTCACAGGGCCCAGGGTTTGCAGGACTGTGCTCATCCAGATTCCTATGTTTATGAGTGCTTGTTTCAATCTAGAAAAAGAAGCGAAATGAGAATGAAGCGGCTACAGAAGGTGAAGACTCTGCCATGACCGACATGCCTCACACAGAGGAAATGACGGACATCGTAGAAATGAGAGAAGAGAACGAATAGCAGCTGGGAAGCCGTTGTTCTCTGCAGGGACAATTGGAATGACACTTCAACATCTTGTCTTCTCTCATACTTTTTTTTTTGGTTGTTTTTATTTTTGTAATAAAGAGGCCTTGATTTAAAAGGTTTCAGATAAATTCTCTAGCATACTGAGTATGCTCACACTGATGAGGGGCCTAAAAAGAGGTCTTTGCTTTTTTTCGTTTTCAACTGAATTAGTTTCTCTCACGCCACGCAAACATAAACGATACAACTGCATCGCTGTAGCGTCTTCCTTACTTATGCATTCACCTTCTCTGGACAATCTGCGGTCGTCAACCAAAGCCCTGCTCTGTGCATACGCACGTGTGTGTGCGCACGCCACTGACTACTCCGTGCTTCTGCCATAAGCCTATTCCCTCCCCTCTTTCCTTTCCTTTTCTTTCCTTTTTTTTTTTTTTTTTTTGAATGAGAAATGTTAAAGACAAGAAGCTTGGAAAACACAGCTTTATTTTATTCGCTTGAAAATGACTTTGCTACGTAACTTAATGTACTACTGTGTTCTATATCATTTTGTTTGGCCTCATCACCAAGGCTTATATTATGCAGGGTGAAGAATAGGGAGGAATATGTATGTCTCCATGTGAAAAGTGAAGAAATACAGGTTCCTCTCCCCTGTAAAAAAAGGTGTGTGCATGTATGTACACACACATACATATATATATTTATATATATATATGTATACAATAAAATACACACAGGACAAGAACTGTAACTCATTCCATCATTGCAGCTAGGAAACATTTGAAAAATTGTAAGCATTTAATTCAGAGTTTTCTTGACTGGCTAGTCTCCACCTTAGGCATCTTTTTCTTTGGAAGAAAAGAGTGCACTTTCCTCTTGTGAGGAGGGTGATGGCAACCCGTAGAATAGGTTGGCTGTATTTGAATTAAAAAAAGAATTGACAACTTTACCAAAGTTCTTGTCCACTAGTTTGATTTAACTTTAGTTTTTAAAGAATGGTTTGCTCAATACTTATTCTGTTGCTTATATATTAAGATGAAAAAGTCTTTAGCAGGACACCATGTTATGGCACATTAGTATATGTAGGTCCATGAGGTTTTATACGCGCACGCACACAAACCCATATATCCATATATGTATGTTTTGCTATTTTTCCCAATGTAGAAGATCAGAATCCCTACGATGAATCTCCAGGACTGATGATCATCCAAGTTCTAAGTTGGGGTCCTTAAGCATAAGGTAGCACTCAGAGCAGTTTCATGGATGTTTAAGCACTGCTCACATCGGCAAGAGCTGCACTTTGAGGACAAGACAGGTACTTTGTGGTTTAAGTGGGCCTTTAAGTAATAGAAAATAGGTTTGTAAGGGTGATTTGTATTGGGCCGAAATGAAGACTATATCAGAAGCTTTTAAATCAGAAATGGTTTAGGTGCCACCAGAGATGGCAGCAACAACAGCTTGTATTTCTGTGATGTTCGGTGTTTGGCTGCGGGACAGCGTTTACGTTACCAATTTGTAGCAGGTCAGGTTCTTGTAGATGTAGACGTGCCAGAGTTTGGGAGTCGTTATTCTTCATGCTATATGCAGAAATCAGTTAATTTAAACCTTATTTAGGCAAAGTCTATTTTTCTGAGTTTTGGAAATGATTATTTAATTGTGGACAAATTCATTTTCTAGATTATTTACCACGTAGTCCCAACATCTCAGAAAAATCGATTAAAACTAAACATTACTTTAAATGTTTTATCAATATATGTGTGTATATACATACACATGTGTATAAATATATATATTGTATATTATGTACATTTATTTGAAGCTACAGTACATTTCCTATTTTTCCAAGTTCAGCTAAAAATGTCTCTAAACACTACAAAGTTGGTTAACAACCAGTTATGGCTAATAATGAAGGGCATTGTATCAATGAATGTTATGTTTTATTTTACACATTTGTACCAATTTGTTACATGTACATAGACAGTAAGAAATGACTTAGAAATGATTGTGTTGAATGACAGATTTGAAAAATCAGCGCACTATTAGCATGCAGTGGCACTAGAAAGGTAAATCTCAATCCAGTAATCCATGTTTTCTGTGCCACTACATGGTTGAATTCGGTACCCCAGTACAAAGTAAAATACACACACACGCACACAAATCCCCTCAGACAAATTATTTTAGTGCAATACGCAGACTGCACACGCCTGCATTCATGAATACGGACTCTCAAACAGTCATGTATATAAATTGTATATAGACTGTTACAGGTCATAATGGCCATTTAAGGTCTTCTCTCTCATGTACTTGCGGTTTCTCCAGTACATTTGTATCCCAGCCCACAAAACACTGTTTTTCAGGAACTGTAGAGATAAAGAAAGAAAATATTTTTGTGCAATATTTCTTTTGGTACATGACTAAAATTTAAGCAGCAGTATTTTGGAAAAGTTTTGAGCATTACTCATGCAGGTTTCAAGGTAAGAATTGCACCCAAAAGTACAAATTTGAAAACCATTTAAATGTAACACTAGAGCTTTTGCTTTAGCTAGAAGACTGAATGCATATCCAAAATACAGAATTACTGGTTATATGGCAAAACTAGGAGCATTGTAAAAATTAAAATTTCAGTTGCGTGGACAATACTTCATATTCCTTTATATATTTACTTTACAAAATAATGAATGGAGTGGTAGGACGTGGGCAAGAATTCAAGCAGTTACATAAAACACATGCATAACGTAACATTTCCTTTCTAATCCTGTTTCCTGTGTGTTGCGTATTTCCTTACATTTCTTTGTTGGTTTAACAAAACACATTGACGTTTCTGCAATGAGCAAGTCCAGATCAGAAGTGGATACTTATTCAGTAGGCTTGACTTGAAGCCACATCCACAAAGAGCACCATGGACCCCAGCAGCTTCTCCTGCTGCCTATGGATAACATTTTCCAGAATTTCGGTGCACACCTGAAACCTGACTGTCCTGACTCACCTTTGGTGGTGAAATCAGCTGGGCTGGAGGAGTTTTAGAGAAGATTGTAGCCTGCAGCATTTTGGAGAGGGACATCCAGGTTTCTGTGGTGGACAGTGAAGGGCACATCATTGCTTCTTCCTTCAGTGGAAGCTGTGTCCAAACAGGTCAGAAGGCTGTGAGTCCAAGCACCTCTGTCTGCCATGTCCACCTGGACGCGCCATCCCGTGTCGCTTCCTTCCCGAAGGACCTTCTTGATTTCTGGTAAAATGGCGATCTATCTCTTTTGTGTTACTGCCTATGAATATTTTTGAATAGAAACCCGTTAAGTTTCCACTTTTGTGGAGAGGTTTAGCCCTTTCAGACACTTTTAGGAAACTGCCAAATTATACAGATGAAGTTACAATAAAAGGAGGAACAAAGTTGCTTTGTACATCATTTTAGAGTACAGGAGAACCTACCACACAAAGGGAAATGAAGTAACACCAACTGGCAGTGGATTAACGTATACCTAGAACTGTGTTAATTTGATAATTTTCCTTTTGCAGACTTATGGATATTGAGGGAATATCTCAATTTATATTTTTTTGGGCTGCCCTAACCAGGCCTCTCATACTTACCAAGCAGTGGAGTTGATGAAAAAGATGACGTTTTCCAGCCAGTCTTTGAGAGTGTTCAGGCACCTCAGCAGCTTCCCAGGCATCGCCCAGAGCCCCCATCCCTCTTGCACAGATGCTTGAGGTGAGCACCTGAGATATCTGGTTGTTAGATAGAGCCACCCTAAGCAAGAGCATTGGGCGAGTAATGGAGAAGTATTCTGTTTTCCGCCCATTTTGCTGTTCCATGTTTTCTTTGAATGAGAGAGATTTATATCTACCTCTTGTTCTGTTTTTTTTTTTTTTTATGAACTACTGCATCAGTTTACAGGCACCAATCAGCCCTGAATAGAGCATGGGTGGGATAATGAATGAAGGGTAGTCAGGACAGGTCACAATACATGAGGAGAAAACACTTGACAAAAAGAATTTAGTCTTTTGGGGGATTGCGCCTTGTCTCCTAAGGGCTGCCAGAAGGATTCCTTCAGCTCCTGCCTTTCAGAGGCGTCGGGCATCATCCCACGTGAGGCTGCAAGGTGCAACTTAGCTGCTGAGCAGCAGCAGGACGGCCAGGGCGTGCTGCTGGCACGGGAGCCTGCCCTAAGGATGCTGAGCAGCAGTAGGCAAAGGACACCTACCTATTAGAAAGCCATATACGTATGTACGTGTATATATATATATATTTATACACATATATGTATGTGTGCACATGCATTTTCATTACTGCCCAAGTATGGCTTGTTGAAACAACAATCTAAGCACAAACATAATCTTGATGTGCAACGAATGCTCAGCTCTTTAAAAAAATGCAGTTTAAAGCTGTATAAAAGAGTAAATTAAGTGACCTTTCAGCAGGCAAGATAAAGTATGATTTAGAACAGTAAGTTGAATGGGAAGAAATGGGGAATTATAGGAAAGTTTATGGATATTGTTTATCCAACCTAAAGAAAATAGCATCATATGGAGATGCATGAAATAACAGCAGAAAATATCAGAATGATGATTACTGCTATTTTCCTTTTAACTGCACCAGGGAGATGCTGAAGTACAATGTGCACGTCAGATGTGGCTTTTAAGTATTTTGATTTCTGAGAGGAGAGGAGGCAGCAATTTTAAGAAATGAGTATGAAAACACTTCAGAATATTCAAGCAGAAATAAACCAATATGCAGGTTTTATAACATGCAAATAAGAGACATTGCAGAGCTTACTGTTTCTAAGTAACTGTCAGTACTGCACTGAGGAAGTGCCACATGAATATTAGTTAGACAAAGACAAAATTATCACGATTTTGGTACCAGATTGACATTTCCCAACATAAAGCATTATTATCCATTTCCTGTCTTTATGTTTGTTTTTCTACTAGAATTAAGTGCAAAATTACACATTCTTAAAGTAGAGTAAATTCCAGTTAAACAGGATACCCCATCTCTTTCATACAATGGTAAATTTGCAGTAATCTACTGAATTCCAGATGGGGTCCAAGTTTATTGTGGGTTTTGTAAGGCAATTTCCTTGATTGCCGGCCGATACAGGGCCATGAAGGATGGTAGCAGTGTTGCAACAGCATGGCATTCAGTCCAAGAGTGAGCTTAAATTATACCAGCATGGTAGACAAGAGGGAAGAAAGAATCAGCTCAGAGATTCATGGCTCCACAACAACTTTTGAACAGTTTGCATATATATTGCTTCGGAGATGCGAGATCAGTTTTCTGCGAGCAGATCCACTCCTCAGCAAAAACACTGCCAGGTCTGGCAATAGTTTGCACCTTTCGAGCAGGAAGGCCGAAGACTGAAGAGGGGCTGTGCTTTAGCCTCTACTTGGGCACAGACGGGCATTTTGTCTGCAGCTTGTGCCAGCTAGCTCTGTGATTAAAGAGTGATCTCAGGTCTAAACATACCATAATCAAGGTATTCACTCTCGATCAATAAAACAGAAGCAGTATGGTATATTTTAAGGTATTTTCTTATCTTTGCAGCCTTGAGAGGAAAAGTTTCCATGACATTATCAAACCAACTCACTGCTCAAACCAATTTATTAGTACCACTTCATCAATTTTTGTTTCATTCCTACTTTAGCATCTTTAGACCTTTCCTTATTCTTGTCCGATGGCTTTTTTAAGAAGGAAAATGTAATCTTCAAGTTGACTGAGTGTCAAGTAATTTGATAATTAGAAAGTAGCTTAAATCAAATTTTTTTTGACGGACTGTTTTATGCTTTTCATTTTCCAAACTGAAAAGGATAGTCAAGAAAGGATGTCTTTATTTAAAAGCAAGAATTAGAAGAATTTATTCACAACTTGACTGACTGACGATATCCAAATGAATTGAAAGAGCTACAGCCTTAAGTTTTCCAGCAAAGTTAGCCCTGTATCCTCAGAGTAGCGCAGGATGCTTAGAAGCACTTGGAACCATCAGGCTTGATATATTTCAAAACTGGAAATACAATTTAGTGAGTTAGAGAAACCAAAAAGAGAAACAGTCTACGTGGATCAAATCTCAGTTGGGCATGAGCAACCTGAGCCAAGGCCTAACTTGGTCCTGCTTTGAGGAGGGGGTTGGACAAGGTGACTGCCTGAGACCCCTCCAACCTAATTTGTTCTCTGGTTTGATTAGGAGCCCACAAAAGTTCGTTTCATCTTTAGGGATCTGAGACTGACTGCATTTGTTTAGGATTTTAGTTGAGGGTTTGAGAGGCAGAGCCCACTATGGCTCTATAGTGCTCTCAGGCAGAAATCTGAGCTTCACAGCTCCTCTTGCGGGTGTCAGACCTTTCATATCCTACAGCTGGCTGCAAAGCACCTGCCCACTATGTGATGGGAACCCATAATGAGGGCAAAAATAAGGCTATTGTATCTGCAGACAATACAGTAAGTGCAATAAGACAATACAATAGGTATTGCACTGTAGTGCTTCAGTTATATCTCTAAGTAAAAAAGATTAAAATCAGCAAGCAATTGTGCATATCATGTTTCCTCTGATGCATTTTCTTCATGTGCATCACTACTTCATTTGAAAACTTCCATTGGTAAACCAATTAATACTTAATGCTTAAGGATGAAAACTTAAACTTATATAGTAGAATCATTTGTCCTATCTACAAACAAGAGCATATAAATCCTCTCTTAGGAAAGGTTGCAGTTTACAACTGGAGCAACAGCTTTATCCATCGTTCAGCAAAAACATGAAAGCAAAGGAAAAAACAGTAAGCTTTAAAAAAATGCATTATCTTTTAATGAAAGTAATTCCAGGTAGAAAGCAAAGTTTATGTACACAAAGAGAGTTTGAAATTACCATACATCACTCAGCCTTCAGGTTTACTCTCCAAGGCAACACTAATGAACTCTACTATTGTTTGCTATATAAGATATTGTGGAACAATTAGGAAGCTAGAAGCAATAAATTTACTGGTACTTAGAGCAACCAATTTTGTCCACACAGTTTTCAAGTGCCACACAACTGCAAAAACAAAACATCCAAAAAGGTGAAGGTACATAATGCATTTTTACAGATGAATTGTTTATTTATCAGCAGTAGCAAGCTTTTAAAAATAAATCTAATCACTTTTTAAGTAGCCCAGTTCAATGTGCACTTCACTTGCTTTAAGTGTAATAAAAAATCTACCTGCAATATTAATCAGTAAATGCACAAGATAAATTCAGCCTGTGGTTTCACACTGGACAGAAACTCCCACTACTATTATAAAGATAACCAAACTAAAGTCTCACCAAGCCCAGCTGCATGACTTTGATTATTCAGGGTATTGCTCTTGCTACTTGGCTGTTTTAGATCAGATTTTGGTTGGATTTTTGTATATCAAAGCCCAGGGCCCACAGAGAAGACATGACTGGAAGACCCCAGAGTTATCTATTGAGTGGTGGCATGACTTCCATTGGGAAACTCCTTCAGCAAACTGTTGCTGGATAACCAACACGGTCATTCCCTTTTAAGTAAGCTGCTTGCAGCTACTCTCCCTAGGGCTAGCTTTTCTGAGAGAGAAAAAAAAAAAAAAAAAACCTTTGCCTTTTGCTGATGGACTTGGAGTTGAGTTTGCAGCTGGTGGCATATCCCTCTCACCCCCGCTGCTTTTGTTGCTTGTTCCGAGACCGAGACACTAGCAGGGCGCCTTAATACCACAGGTCACAGCAAGGCATGCTGGAGTCACAGCTGAAAACCAAGGGCTCTTTCTGCTTGGCAGAATAGACAAAATGTGCTTAATGGTACTTGGGCAGCGGAGCCGAGCAGCATTCCTGAACTTGGAGAAATCCTTGTGTCAGCTCTAGGGGCCCAAAAGCTGGCAGAGAGAACCATGACTACTCTGCGTATCGTCCTCAGAGAAAGGTTCACTAACCTTTAAAGGTTATCAGGCAGCGTTACCGGCACCAGAGAAATCTAGACTGTATAGTGATCGGAAAACAAGGAGAGCAAACCTCACCACATCTTTTGCAATGGAGAAAGAAGCAACTTTCATCTATCCTAGCCTCTTGACCTTGGCCTACTCAAGCAGGATCAGCCACCATGTCACTGCAGAAGCAAACTGTAAAGGTTGAGGGAAATGCTAATAGCAGAGCAGAAGTCAAGAACCAGCTCTAACTTCACAGCAAGAAACCAGAGAGTTAAAACAGATTGTACAGAAGTGCCTCATAGAAAGTATCTTGAAAGAGATGTGGTCTCAGTACAGAGGCTTAAGACAGCTTTGACCAAGTTGTTCAAAGACTGTATCATTTGTAAAGCAACAACACAGGGACAGCAGGCTCTCCAAGCAGAGAGGTGCTTGGAAGTTTACCAATGCTGGTGAAATGCTTGGATACTGCAAGGAGCAGTGCCACGCAAATGCCTATAAATACTGAATTCATATTTACATGTTCTAACTGTGCCTTTCAGTTCTCTAAAATTGACTTGTTTTTAGTTTTAGGGAAACATTTTTAAAATTAGGGATAGGAAGCAGTGTCTAGAAGCAGCATCCTAACAAATGGCAACACAAAATCCAAAGCCTCCTGCTTAAGCAAGGTGGGGAGGACTCCTGTCCTCAGCACCTGAACCTTGTGAGCACAGAACTCTGCAGGGCAAAGCCTCGTCCTGTTCTCAGCAGACATACCAAACGCAGAGTCAAGGGCCCATGTCTGGAATATTGCATTAGCACCGAGATTAAGGTCAATTCTCTTTACACCTTTTTATAGAGAAAAAACTCTTGTGTTTTTTGAATCACTTCTGTAAGGTAAAGGCATATCTGAGAATTAGGCAAAGTCTATTGTTTGATTTTAATTTCTATCTTTCTGTATCAGATATTTCAAATTCTTTCAGGATAAAGTTGTCTTTCTACAAAGCAATATGCCTAATAGCAATCCTTGAGTACTTAAACAAGCCAATTTTCCAAGGTGTCAAGTCAGAGCACCATTTGGAACTACAGTACAGGGATCCTAGACTTTAAAAGAAATGTTACCTCATGCATCATTGTGTGTCATATTTGTAAAATTCCAGTTGATTTCTCTTAAAAAAAAAAAAAAAAAGAAAAAAGGCATTCTGTAATTTGTATATATGCTAGAACTACCAGTCTGTTCTTCAACAAATGCTTTGTTTTGCTTAAAACATCAGTTTTCTTTAAACTTTAGAGAAACCAATCAAGGTAAAAAACTTTGTGCGGTCTTACTTTTAAATGACTATGGTTAGCAAGTATAAAAGTACATGTTGCATTAAAATTGCGTGCTGTTTATGTATTTAACATAGAGAGGTATATGTTTTTGCATTGCCAAAAAGAATGACCTACGCTTTACTTTTTCTGGATTTTTTGGTCCAATATTGTCCAACTTTCATACTCTAATTACTCTTAAGTAAAGTTCTAACATTTTGCATATGATTCTGATTGCTCCTGTTTTCTTAATTCTTATAATCTGATATGATCTAAAGTACTCCTCTTACTCGGAGTAAAGAAGTAAAAACACACCTCCTGTTGAAAAACAAATCTCCTGGTGAGAAATTAATCCAACACACAAATGGTTTTTGAATTATAAGCATGATGGTGCCAACTGCAAGGTCTTAACTTGAAGTTAATGAAATCCAAGGGTATCCATAAAACCATGTATGGCAAGCTCTTTATTTCTGCAAAGGCACCAGGACTTGTAACATGCTATTTGTTATGGAAAAAAACTACTCTGCCCATGCAAATCTAAAACCTTTATTACTCTCATTAAACAGACACTTTGTACTTAAAGGAGAGTATGATTTGCATTAGGCCTGGGCAAATGATGTCTCATCCTCCCATCCAGCAAGATACCAAAGGAACTCTTACAAAGCCTGGAAAATAACTCTTTAACCAAAAATGTTTAGTGTTTGATTTTGAGCAACATATCCCTTAGTGACTGAACCTGAGCCAGGACAAATGTTCAATATATGACTACTATCTTAAATCTCTCTCCTGATGCTACATTTAATAGTTCTCTAAAAACAGTGACTTCTTAAGGTGTGAGGATAGGGCTTTATGCCTATCCACAGCAAATCTCCAAAGAGTCTGATGTTCTTCTTTACAGTAGTTTAGAGCACCCATAGGGTCAGACTCAAAGCCCCAAGAGTGAAGTTCAACTTCTTCACAGCATAAATCAGGTAACATTTTCAGTTCTAGACAGGCTGCAAAATCATCAATGTCCTCTACCTCTAATGCTCTGCCTGCTTTAGGGTCCCAAACCTTTCTCATTTCAGCCAGCTAGTTCCTGCCAACTTCATTTGTTCCACTTCAAGCATCCTTTCCATATCCAGGTCTACTGCTCCATCTCTGCCGCAGTTCAGAGGTAACAGATCTGCGGCCAGAAGAGCCGCAGAGCTCTAGGACAGACCTTGGAAAGCCGAACACCACCAGAGACTTAGGGCTGGACCGTAGCGCTCTGAGTTGTGTGCATTGGTTTCATTGGGAACCGGTTGGGAGCAGCAGCTCAGGTTTTTGGAGCAGAGACCGCTGAACGGCCTGGGGACACAGCAGCTCTTGCCACACACAGCTCCCCATTCTCTCTGAACAACCAGCAAGCCCTGTCACCATGGCTGGAGAAACGATCTGCTCCTAGCTAGTCATGTTCCTGACCAAGAGAACAACAACCATGAGCAAGAATGCCAAACAGGGCCAATAACATAATCAAGTCATCTAGATCAGCAAAAATAGTAATTCTGTTAGATACTCAGAGGCACAGCCATTTGCTGCTGGAACCCAACATGACCTTCCCACAACCACTTGCAATCAGCACAGCCCAACCTTGTGCAGCCCTCCCTGCAGAGGGCTGGTCTGGCTTGAGGCCATAATAAAAAAAAAATTAAAAAAAAAAGGAAAAAAAAGGTAGGCTTGGATACGGCCCAGAAAGAGAGGCTGACTTTGTTGTTTGCAGAGCAGAAAATCACATGTATAAACTCATTTCTTATGGTCCCTTCTGCAAATTAGTGGTCACAGGGGTTCTGTTTTTATGTTTTTGATTTTTACATTTTTATTTCTTGATTCTTCCTCAGAGAGGGAAAAGGCTGACAGAGGTTCCTTTGCTTCCACAGGCAGGTCTACCACCTCTCCTTTATCTCAGTCTGCTCCCACTCGCACACACACACTATGTTTTCGGACAAGCAGCTCTGATTTAGGAACACAACCCAGTGCAGGCATGTGATGCCATCCTCCTCTCACAACGGCAGAGGTGAGCGAGTCAACATCCTCCCAGCTTGGAAGGACAGAGCTTGTTTGAGAAATATGAATGGAGATTATTGCCCTTCTACTTATGTTTGAGCAGATTCACCAAGGCCAAAGATGTAAACAGAAAAAAATCACATGCAGTCAGCCCAGCTTTCTCAAACTAAGCTTTCTCTTCTGAGACAATATAGGCTTTATTTGTCCTTCCTCAAGCAGGAAAGGGTCAGAATGTAAATAAAACATTAAAAATTCAGTATGATGGCAAATAGCATTATCAATCAACTATCTTTACAGGCAGCTTTAAAGATCTGCTCTCACTTCCCTCCTCTCTCCTCAGTATTAGCAAACTCTCCTCTCTGCCTCGGAAGAGCTGCTCTTTCCTGCAATTTCTCCAACTGCTCCTCCATTATTAATGAGGCCACTTTCCTCTTGCCTCCATTCGGTAACTGGAATATAATCCAGTTTATCCTGCCAAAAGGCACAAACAGACAAGAAGAAGGTCTTCAGTTACAGCCAGACACCATATAAAACCAGAACACTTTCCATTTTCATGGAGTATCCCTTTTGTTTCCTTTTACTATTTAATTTTCATTATGCAACAACTCATAGATCTTGATGCACTTTCTTACTCCACAGCAGTAATGACAAATCAGTGTAGTCAGCCTGCAAGTCCCTTCTGGTGGCTGAGAAAAAGAAAAAAAAAAGCCACACGTGACGGGAGCTAACTGAGCCTTGAGCCTTCAGAAACCTGCTCCTCTCTCTCAGCTTGCCTGAAAGGGCAGCACGGCTGAGCAATGACCAGGGCAAACATCATCCCAGCTCCAGTGACGTGACACAGACACGAGCAGGGAGAAAAAGTAAAGCGCAGATGAACACAGCACCCACAAGAAAGTCAAGTAGTAATTAAATCTCTATATGACCTGTATTGCAGTTGTGAAAAAGTAAACAGCCTTCCTACATGTCACTTAAAAGGTGCAGCATTTTCCTGTATCTCATTGACAGCAGAAGATTTTTGCAGCAGATCAAGCCAGTGCTCCCAAATCTACAATACAAAATAAAAACAGACTGCTCCAGGCCTGTCCAGTGCAACACTCACTGAAGAAGCATGCTTGGCTTCCAAGTCCTGCAGATGAGAACGTAGCTCCTGCTGCAAAACAGAACCGCCTCAACAGCTGCTGCTCTTATACCTGTTATCCTAGTTTGCCAAAGCACCGTTACTCTCCAAGCTTTCCATGAACAGGTACCTCCGCTTCTATTTCCACCTTCTCCCCATGAAGGCAGATGAAGTACAAGGCAGCATGCGTGTGTGAGGTGGTCATGAGGGAGATGCAGGAACACCTGAAGCTTTCATTTGGGTGTCTACAGCAAGATGACTTGGAAGCTGTCATAGATTTGCTTCCAGCAACCCTAAGCATTGCTGCAGCTTAACCATCCTCCTTTTCAAAACAGTATTTCCAGCTACCTGCCACCTCTACAAAGACTATCAGTTATTTTGCTGAAAAGAGGTCTCTCATTTCTGTCATGATTTGATGAAACAAACCCCAGCATGTCTGAGTGAGGAGAGAGCTCTACAGAGGGCCGCACTCATCACTAAATCAAGCAAACACTGTGGAGCACTCCACAGCCCGAAAGAAACATTTGTACTAGATACCAAAAGCAAGTATTTAAGCATCCTGCTCTCGCTCCCTGCAGGAAAACCTGCAGGCTGTGCTGGGAAGGCCTGTGATACTCCACCTCAGTATTTTCCGGGAATGTGCCTATGAAGCCTGGATCTCCGACACACAGTAAGAGTCAATGTGGCCCATCCCCCTAGGCAAATACAACATAATCCATGTTGACAAACAAACTTCTAACTACCTGACACTGGTTGTTGTAGTTTCCCTTTCAAGATTTCATTTTTCCCCTTTCAAGATTTCATTTAAGCAAAATAAGGTGAAAGTATTTTTTTTCACTTTGTTTTTTCATCCTATTAGCTAAGCTGGTCAGCACGGGCCCCAAAGGAGCAATCCTTCTGCCCCCTATAGCTAACATTAATTCAAAACACAAGCTCAGGTGAGAGCAGAAACTTCTGCAACTTCTGCTTGCCAACCTGCTAGAAGGAACACGGTCCTCCAAAACACAAGTGCTCTCCTGAAGCAGCTCATTACACTCTAACCCAGAAACCTACCATTGTAAACAAGAGGCAGAAAGAAAAGCTTGTGAAATGAGTGTGCCAGGAAAGAGGCAAGAGGAGGCCTCTCACTCAAGTGGATACTTTCAGCTCAGCAGAACCACTCCTCGAACAAAACAGACGGCTCTTCGACTGCAAAAACAAAGGTCAAGATGTTATGCAATGCTCTGGTAAAAAAGTGAATTTATTCAAGAGGAGGTATTTAGAAAGTTCACTGAAACAGTCTTAGTTCTCCCATGGTCATCGTGCTGCAGATGCTGTTGTTTTTTTCCACATGAAAAACAAATCTTATGATCCAAAAAGTAACACTGAGAAACATGAAGAGATCTGCAGCACTCCAGTGAATGCTCTACCTCTAAAGACATAACCTGCTATGGTTACATCCATAAATCTAAAGCAGTAGTTTATACTCAGGCATTCCTTTCAGCTGGAAATGATCTTTCTCATGTCTGCAAGTCAGGAACAACAGTATAGGCAGTAATGTAACATTATTCCTCTGCTTCTTTAATTTAAAACACATTTAAATCTTCATAAAATATTCGGAGCTAGAACCAGTTTTTGTGGTCAGTAATAATGAAAAAATAAAAAGCACTCTGAGCATCCACAGATAAGATTAAGAACTTTTTAAAGGTTATTTGTTTTCAGACAATCCGAGAATTCAATCATCTCATTTGTTCTTAATAGACATTTTTGCTATATTATGCGTATTTTAAGACAGTGAGCTAGCACAGAAGTAGCATTCAAGATTTTTACATGACATCTCAAACAAGTTTCTAGATGATAGAACTTATTTCTACTGTAACTGGCTAAGAAGACTCAAAAACATCCATGCAGCATCTGAAAGTTCGGATAGATATGAACATGAACAGATACTTTAAGCAAAAAAAAATGACAGAGAGAAACACCAACTCATACTAATTCAAGATATATATGGATATGGGCTACTCAGCATTCAGTAGGATAAAGAACTATGGCCAATTTCCCTCTTTGAAAAAAAAATAAGGAAATTAAAAACTCTCTTTTCACAACACTTCAAACATCTGCAAAACCTCCTTCACGTATTTCACGTGAGTTGCTAAACTGCAAAATCATGCTGCCAAACTTGTCTTTCATGACTACTAGATGAGAAAAAGTGCTCACTCTATGATTTACATTTAAATATTGTAAATGCTTGTAGCTCTAAAGCAAAAAGCCAGTAGATTCCTCCATCTCTTTGAAAGGATTCTGTCCTGCAAGTACCCCGAGCTGGGGAAGAATCATCTCACCCACTCAGGAAACCGCAGTAAAGCTGTGAAGTCTCCATGGGTTTCCTCTCATTTAATTCTCTTTTGCCTGCAGTGACATCTGCTGGTACACGCCAACCGCAGCTTTGAACTCCAAAAATTAATGCTAAGTCTCTACAAAGTCACATAAATATTAAGAATTAGTACCAAGGGTAAACTGTAGGATAGAAAGTGAGCATTTTCAGTGAATATTCTGTGAACCACAAACACACAACAACAACAAAAAAAAGCCAAGAAAAATGATACAACCTAGTATGAGATTATTACAGTAGTTGATTTCTTAATATTCGAGATGCATGCATGCATATCAGGTCTAACAAGGATGGTGTCTGAATTCTGTCCAGTCTCACTAAGCAGTGAACATTCACAAAACTATCCAGCTCTAGGAAGAGAAAAATAAAGTACATAAAACAGTACATAAAACATATAACTCACATAATAATTTGTGCTAATTGTGTATAAATTGTCATTTATTTCATTAAGCTTTGAGCAAGCAGGTCAAGAGATTATCAGACTATAGAAAGTTCGGACACTGAAGAGCATGCACATAGGCTACCATACTACAGGCCCTTGCAGCAACATCCTGCTGCAGCAAACTGAGGTAATATACTTATTTTCTTCATTGCTCAGATTATGGCTCTTCTTCTCAACAAATTTATGAGGAGGAATGTTTTTGGAATCCATCTGGCCTACAGCATAACAGTCAATGCCCCGAAGCAGCTGTTCACTTAGTGGTCAACTTCCAGAACATGCTCACTGAAGTCATCTTTACCTTTACCAAAAAAAGGGGAGCCTTCATAAGATACATACACATATTTCAGTCCTCTCCTGCCAACTAGAAGACCAGGAGAAGCAAGGCTGGTTGGGGCCAGAAGACACCTAGATGCAGAGTCTGCATAACAGGTTAAGCATTAGAGTAGTTTGATGAGGAACAGAGCTCTGCATTGTGTGCACAAATCAAGTGCTCCCTCTCCTCCAGCCCCTTCTTTCCTTAATACCTAAAAAAGGACATTTGAGCGTGCCCACCATTCTGGTGAAAGGCAGACTCATACCTCGGACTCCTTCTCCCTCCATGGCACCTGGTGATAGGTCTTGCTGCAGTCACACAAAAACAAACCTGCTTGAAGGAGCTGGCCATCTTGAGTCAAACACCTCCCCATCTTGCCAGAGGGCAAGCTCAGCCAAACCTGAAGATCATCTGGACCTCTGTTCCCCTCCACCTGGAGAAGTTGTACACTTCCAGGAACAGAGAGAGTGCTGGGGAATACTTGTCACAGGTCCAAAATCTCTCTCTTACTAAGGGACCAAAGGATATTATGTCAGGCCCAATTGTTTCTCTTGACAGAACTAGCAACTTCTGTCTTCAGGTGCCCAAGTCTTGTTTTCTTTTGCGAGACAGGAAAGTCTACCCAAAACTGGCAAGGTTATTACATAAACCAGCAGGTAACTTGTATCTGGTCTTTGCAGAAAGGCAAGTAGTAACTGTACAGAATACAGTAGGTTTGGCATGAAATAAACTATAGTTTTCCAAAAGCATTTAAAAGGCATAAAGTAAAATCATTGTGATAGAAGACAGCATGTTTCTAGTTAAAACCTGAAAGTAGGCTGAAAGAACACTATGGATGGATGCTTCCTTCTCTCTAAAAACATCACAGCTGGATGCAACACAGCGGTCAAAGCATGGATAGAAAAATAGGCTTAAAGCAGATGCAACTTTTTGGGGAGAGGGGGCACAAAAAGGTTAAACATCATAGTGACGGTTGAAATCTCTGTGAATCTAGGAGCTCAGATATTACTGTATTCTAAAACTGGAAGGCACCTTTCAAAGTAAGCCAGATGCCAGGAAAGGCATGTTTAGCTTTATGCTTTAATCTTGAGATACGGCAGTTGTTAGAAACCTGTAATTTACTCACTTGTGGACTCAGAGATACTGGAGAGGGGAGCAGGCTAGAGGGAGAAGTCTGACCTCTATTCCCTTCCATCACTTACTTGCACTTTTCCATTTACTGTATTGACTGTGCCAGACTGTTCAGTAGCATGCACGTGCAAGTTTAGCAGCAGTATGCATCCGTTAAATAACTCTAGCTGGGAAAGAGCCAGGAGCTGTTGATTTTATACTTGAGTTAGCTAACCAAACTATTTATTTTTTTGCTACAAAGCTACATAAAGAATAAAATATGTTTTTCTGCAGTTTCAGGTACTGAGGTTTCTGCAGAAGCAGTAAGCAGCTCTGAAGCTTTCATGTACCTTGTGCTCAGTGCCTGTCACTCAGATCAACATTCATGCCAAGAATGTGAATCACACATGCAGAATGACTGCAAGGCCTAAGCCTTAAAAAGGCTTAAATATCACACTCCTCCAAATACTTAAAAAGATGTCATTTAAGCACTGCACTGTTTGCTTAATTTTGCAAAAATAAGACTTAACAAGAAAACTTTCCCATCAGAGTTCAGCAAGTCGCAAAAGTTTTAGGTTTTTCTCTTACAGTGTTACTCTGATTTCAGAGAATTTCTTCTCTATTCACAAACAAGCGGCACATTAATAACTACATTTTTTAAACACATTATGCTCTGCAGCTTTCATGAAATAACTCTTTAACAAGTATTCAAAGTTACTCCCCCCCCCCCCCCCCCAAAAAAAAAGTACAAAAAAAAAAAAAAGACACAGAAGCAAAGTACTCCAAGATAAGCTGGTTTATTTTTCTTTCTCTGTGGCTCCCAGAACCTTTTCAAAGTAACAGACCAAAGCTGAAGATAACATGATAAATGTTATCACACTTAAAGAGGACATGATAGCTCTCATTAAGTATGGCTAAAACACATTTTACAATGTAGTGAATACACATTCATATTGTGTAATAGTCTCACAATAAAAAAAAGTTCATTTTAAAACAGGAGAATCTGAAATTTTGCATGCTATTTTCCCCAAGATATCTGAATGAAATGTACCTTTGATAGCCTCAACTCTTTTGTGTGAAAAGGTCTTTTAAAGGGAATCAGGTGTGCTGTACCTGGCTAGCATTACATTTAAATCAAATCTCTCTCTAGTTCTGAGAATCATCCGTAGAGCACGTTTTCCCTTTAAGATAGAACGTTTTTTTTTTTTTTAAAGAAAAAAAATAAACATTATGGCCGCATTAACATCATCTGATATATTATGTATTCCTTCAATTTAAGGCATATTTAATACTGCTAAGCAGCCACACCAAACCTACCACAGGAAATGTGTCACATGCAGTAGACTCAAATCTTTTCAGTCTCCATAGAGGCTAACTGCAAGGATTAACACTTCAATGACAGTAATAAAAAACATGGAAGTGGTATGTGCTTATTTCCTATCAGCCATCAGAAATGAAAAGAGAATCCTGGGTGGGCTTCACATTTGTGACCTATTAAAAAAAGAACTCCCCTCTTACCAAGTACCTCTGCAACAACCCTCTCAAGAGGCTGAAAGGGATAAAAAGCTGTTCTTCATTTTCCGTGTAACACATACCTAGCTTCTAAATAAAAGATATTCATGTCTGAACAGTCCCCAAAGCATTAGAAAACATCTAACAAACATTTCTCTTGTAGCATAAAACTATGGGAGACATTAGCGTCTGACTACGTAAGAATTATATTGCTTCCTAAGGCTCAAACACACTTCTAAATTTCTTCTAAACAGCATTACAAAAGTAAGTCATGACACAGTTAACTTCCTCCTGCAGAAATTTGAACTCATCTAATTAGCTGCAAACACATAAGGTCAGCTCATCTCTTGCAACAGAGCCCAGCCTATCTTCTTTTAAGAAGAGAATCTGTAATTTTCGGATTCCATTCAGAAATGGAAACTGTAAATCTCCATTAAAAAAAGTTACAGGCAACAACAAAAACAAAACACTTACTGGAAAAATTCTGACTTTTTTTTTTTCCTTAAGATTTGTTCAGTATTTTGGTTCAGATGTAAGCTTCTGAAACATGAATTTCTAGCTGCCATAGACTTAATGTATGATCATCCTATTTCAAAACAGCGCAAGTCTGTGCCAAAACCACTTGTTTACAACACAGTCTCTTGGCACATTCCAACTGGAATATTATAATGTCTGTCATCCTCAGTTATGAGAGTCACCACAGGCCAGTCCTCCTTCGGGTCATTTGGATAAAGTGTGATGAATTCATCAGTATTATATTTATACAGTCGATAGACTTGGATGGTGTACCGCAGAGTGTAAGCAAGGAGAAACATTTCCACCTACATAAGGGGAAAAAAAGAAAAAAGAAAAAAGCAGAAATAAACTTAAAATTAACCTTATGAGTCATTTCTCTTAAAGAAAAATAATTTCTACCACTATGCGGCTTTTGAAGAAAATAAACAGACACTTGAAGAACAAAAATAAGAGAGAATGTGTATATGTCAGCTTCTCTAGTTTAGTACCTCAGTTATTCTAGCAATTCTTAACTTGCTACCTAAATACCTCCTCTAAGATACCATGCCTTTTAACATGGAGCTCTTCAAACATAGCAGTACTACCAAACCAAAAGCTAATTTATACTGGATGGCTCACTTCCCCACTGCCACAAAAATAAAAGAGACATTCACTTATTTAACCCAACTAAGCCACCAAACCCAGCAACACCACGCTCCAGGCCCTTAGGCATTAGGAGACACTCTGAATTCTCAAGTTCACACAAGGAGCAGCCAGAAAGTGCTCACTAAGCCTGTTTATATCAGCAGAGAAAACTCAGAGCAAGATGGGAAAAAACTGTCTTTGTTACGACAAGCACATCCTGTTCTAAATAATTCATAATGAATATTGTTGAAATAAATAGCACTGGTCAGTGGATACTCTGTAAAACATTGCTTACTAACAAAACTGCACTGAAAAAAACGTCACCACTGACAGGCAGCACTCCAGCTTTACCTTTTCAAATCATCAGTTCATCCAGCAAGAGCAGCAACCTCTCTCATAAGAAATTTAAGCCGATACAGACGAGAAAAACAATTCTGGCAATGTCTTAGCTGGAATTTTTTACATGACGTTTCTAGAATCTTTAAGATTTGAAAATCACCCAGGGGGATTTTTTTGTTTTGTTGGTTTTTGGTGACAAGCACATCACTACTACAAAGTTTCAGGCAGTGTCATTTGTTTATCAGAATTCACCAAGTGTATGTACATGAGCTTGTACTTCATAACTGGACAGTGCTATGTTTTATCATGGTACTTTTAAATAGTTTAACTAACAGTTAGGAAACTAGCACATCTAGCACACAAAATCAATGCTTAAAAGGAAGGCGTCACAGACTTACTAACAGCTATTACATTTTCTCCAAAAAAGAAAGATCAGAGCACATTATTAAATGTGGATTAACGAAAGCTGGATTATTCCTATGAACACTTCAAATGGAAGATCCCAAATAGAAGAATAACATTGTAATGACAATAATCTCTCCTTACTTGTTCAAGCCCTCCACTATGACCAATTTGATTCAAGTGATTATGCATTAACTGACAAGGGTTGCTAGATGTATCCCGTGCAAACAGTAACCACGAGAAGACAGGAACCCTTCTTCCATTTTTATCATCATTGTATAACTCAATGGCTGTGTTGAGCATCAAAAATTTCAAAGCTTCATAGAGGCTGTACTCCTCCTCTTCATTTTTAAACAATTCATCACAAGCTTCTTGTCTCTCATTAGCAGCCTTGATTTCACTGATATTCTTCCACTATAAAAATAACACACACAACATGAACCAACAGGAGCTGCAAAAGAGAAAACAGCTGTTATTGTGTATTTTCAGTATAGGTACTTGGAATTTAACTTAAAAATATCTGTTGTAAAAGCACTCTAGAATACTTCCACAGCTGTAGTTTTGCCAAGCTAAGTTGGGTCAGTCTAATTTTTAGCAAAGCAGCTAATCCTTGACCAAAACAAAAAAGGATGGAGAAAGTGGAAGATTGCTACAAGGTAGCCAGACAAATATTGTCCACATACTATTTAAGGTAGCAATAGCATTTAATCAAAGGACTATGCATCACTAAAGTTAACACAAAAATAAGAGGGAAAACACTACTATGTTACATAAATTTCTTCACCAAGACCTGCCTAAATTACAGTAGTTTTCTATAGATTCTATATGAAATCCAGCATTAGCTTATCAAAGCAACAGAAGACCAGAAAGTTCAACTAGATCTGAATAGATATTCTTCCCTTGAATTTTTTCGGTCCCATACATACAGCATCCTTATACAAAATTCACCACATTCAAAAATTTTTATTTCTTATTTGTAAGCGACAAAAAAAAAGGAAAAAAAAACTTTAAACTTTACCAACCTTTTTCTTTAATAGTATTAGATATTCTTTAATTTCATCACTTATTTCTCCCATCTTCCTGCCCAGTTTTTGTTTCAGCTGCCACTGCTTGATCCAGTCATATTTGCTCAACAACTTCTCAGGAAGCTGCAATTTGACAGAAGAGAAGGCAGTCAAAAAAAAAAAAAATCTTGAAAAGAAAATCCACCACCTTAAACACTATTGAATCAATACATTTCTACATTTTACACCTTCAAATGATCTCTAAGTATGTTATTCTGAGCATTACAAAATGCGTAATTGAACACAACTGATTCTTTCTAATTTTTGTTGAGTAACAGTCAGAATACTGGTCTGTTCTTAACATACAATCTAAGCAAAAATCCAATACAAAAGTATTGGAAACACTAAACATTTAAGACTCTCAGGCCCTTCTCTCAGTTCCAACAGCTGGTGATGGTGACTGTGTGTGTGTGTGTGTATGCGTGCATGTGTGTGTGAAGATGTTCCTCAATCAACAGAAGATGAAAGATGTGAAGGTATTTGACAGATAATCCAGAAATCTTGGTGGGCTACAACTTTCTCATATTATATGTAGGAAGAAGAATCGAAAAGAGTAAGAAGCTGACAGATGAGTTACATTATAGTCAAGCTCAACTGGGAACTCAAGCGACATGGACTCAATTCCATGTTGGAAGAATCACACTGTAAATCTTAAATAGGTAGAGTAGATACACTTAAAATTGGAACACTTCTTAATTCTAAGTGATTTTGAGAAATGTGCATACAGCACAGAGATATTAGATCATAAAATTATTAAGTAGGTCAGAACCAATATTTCTCTCCTGCCAGGACATACAAGATTGACACTTACCATAGTAAAGTCTGCACTCTGCAGCCAGCTTGGCAACTGAGTAGCTTGGCTTAATGCCTGGAACAGGGTTGCTCTGAAAGCACAGTAGTTATCACCTCGTACTCTCCTTATGAATGCAAATTTTTGAGAAACTGCTTCATATCCCTAAGAAAACACAACATCCAAATATTATTCAAGTGTTAAAAAGTATTTATGACATAGGTACTTGCCATCAGGAAGAGACCGTGAAAAATACATCAAAATTCAATACTAGGTGATAGGGAAAAAGGAATCTGACCCTGTGGTCATTTTGAAAGTTCAAATGCTTTTATTTCACAAGTCATGCTTTGGAAAACAAAACTAAATCCCCTACCCTACCACAGTCCAGCTGAATAGCAAACAAACAAGAAATAAAAGTAATAATGTAACATATAATTGGTCATGGCATTTGTTGACTACAGAATAGAAATCTCATTGAAATCTCCATAATTAACTCACTTAGCTTTCAAAAATGTAAATAAGCATATAAGCATAAGAATTTAAGGCTAAAAATAAACCATTCTTCCAAGAAGTTTCAGCAATAGTTTAGCCATTCACTTGTCATTCACAGTTTCTTTCTTCCTTAGGGAAAAAAATGTGTGTTTACACTGAAATACCCTGACACATGCCTCAGCACATTCGTCTCCTCCCTGCTGTTCCCATATGTGTCATTAAAGAAAAAGCAGTGTTGAAATATAACTTGTGAAGTCTGGTGCCTCTCTTCAGCTGACTTCAGAAGATCCAAAGCCCTAATTTCTCATACTAACTTCATGAAGGTGACACAGGGATCATTTTAACTATGAGAAATAATTTACAACATTATATTTTGATATCACTTTGGGAAAAAGAAAGAAGAAAATCTCCATGCTTCTGCTTTTTATCTTCTACAATTCTAGTTCAAGAATAACATGAAAAAAAATGAAAAATCACAGAAATTAAAAAGCCCTGAACTTGTACACAGCACTCCAAGTCATGCAATTCCCCATCTTCAGTCATTTTCCTTCTGCAAGATGTCAGTCACTTGAGCAGACTGTTATCATTACCATTTTTATAGCAACAAATCTACCATTTCTATGGGAACAAAACAAGTTCAAAACTTTATTACTGAAAACAGTAATGAAGAACTGTATTAATCAAAACCCTACACTCTCAAGTAGCTTACTAATAATCTGCTAGTTGCTAGTCACTTCAGAGACCAGAAACTGAAAATATTACTATTGCATTTCCTTTTTAAAGTTTTCACAAAGAAAATCACCTTCTAAACGCATAAGTGAAAACAATAACAAAAAATAGGAACAAGATGAAAAAAAAAAAAAAGCAGAACTTGTACCTTTTTCATCCTTTTTGCAACTGGTGTATTTCCTCTCCATTCTTTTATGCAATATTCCATGATGTCCATTTCAGGTGCAACACTTAGTTTATGTTCTGTCGATATCGAGTACACAACATTATATGGAGAAGTGTGAAACAGAGCAATATAGAAAAGTAAATCTCTAAATACACACCATCAGTTTAAAATAAAATTGATGTCAATGAAGAGAGACTGACATAGCACAACCTACAGCTACTAAATAATTTTAAGTATCAGAGGGGAGAAAAATCTCCCAGCTCTTAAAACCACAACTAAACAAAAATGACAACACAGTCCAACAAAAGGATGAGTCCTCTACTCTTTCTTGAAAATTGCAGAGAAGTGTTAGATGAAAATTACTCTCTTCCTCCTTCGTGAGTCACATATATAGAAGAAAGATAACGGATCCTTGTAGAATACATAGAAGAAGGATTCTTGTAAATTGGAAGCAATGGGAGAAAGCATGGAATACAGTTTTCTTTTGGACTCCCAAGAGACGTTATTTGACAACATTTGACAGCTGTTTCTGTAATGACTAGGAATTGGCAATTCTGAAGCACAACACTCTTAAGAAAGGCTGGTTCACTACTCCACAAAGGACTCGAGGACTATTGAAACATAACTGTAGAAAAGACCATAGGAAAAAGTTCTAATAGCAACTAATTTTATATAAAGTTGATTCTTTTGGGAATTAAACTGTACAGTACACTCTGCCAAGATAAATAACTTCTACTGTGCACACAGACATCAATGCATTACAAAATATTTTGGAAATGAAGGTTTCAAAACATCACAAATAAAACTCACTGCAATCAATCTTACACTTGAAACGTCAAATAAAGGTTGAATATACCTGAAGAGCCTTTCTCAAAAACAAGTAACATCTTCTCTCTTTCTATTTCTTCTGCATCACGATAAATGTCCTCCTCACTGCAATAAAATTCACACACACTTCATATAATACAAGTCTTGAAGTAATTGACCTTTTTCCCTATTCGCCACTGAAGTCGAATACTGGTAACCTTCTATAAGTCATATTTGAACTTCATTTGGCCTCAATTTTATAAATTTTCAAAAGACTAACCCCCCCCAGCATAAGTTCCTCAAAACACTCAGATATAAGAGTTAAAAAAAAAAAATCATAATTCCTGTCTTTTTTTTTCTTCTTTTTTTTAAATTCATGATAGGCATTTTGGAAAGAGACCCCTGCCTGAAATTCTGCACTGCTGCTTGTAAGGATATTAGAGAAGAGTGAATTCTCCTCTACAAATAATTTCAAGAATATCAAGTAATTTTGAAAATACTGAGGAAAAAATAGTAATGTTGTATCCAGTAGCAATCACAACCTTAGCTTACTTATAGACTGAAAATAATAAGTTCTATAAAATATAAAGAACAAGCCCATCCTCCAAACATGAGCAAATCTTTCCACGAGGGGAAAAAAAGTTACTTTGTGATACAACCTTAGGATTACATCTTCAGGATGTAATCCACAAAAAGTGCTGAACTGTTTAAACTAAGTGAAGTAATTTACAGATATTCAGTGCAAAAACAGAGTCCACGTTCCTTCAGTGGATATTACCTTATCTTATTTCTGGGAGCTGACAAAATTAGTCTGACAGCACTTGCTTCGGTGATTAATATCCAGTATAAAAAAAATGTACTGCAGTAATTTAACTGAACTGTTTTGAAATCAAGTTAGGTAATCACAGGCAATCCATCCATGCAGCAACCCTACTTCGTTTCAGAATGTACGGCACACCTCGATACGGTACTAGTCTAGAAATGATTCAGCGAAATAAATCTGTAGAACCAAAAATGCAGAAACGACAACCTTTCTCATTAGCTTCCTATGTGGAAAACCTAACAAATTAAAAGCCTGAATCACATACCAGTCCATCCCTGCTTAACTGAAATTAAGTCATGGTAACC
Source organism: Crypturellus undulatus (assembly GCA_013389825.1). Classification (NCBI taxonomy): domain Eukaryota; kingdom Metazoa; phylum Chordata; class Aves; order Tinamiformes; family Tinamidae; genus Crypturellus; species Crypturellus undulatus. The sequence continues at coordinate 1,173,259 of VWPW01000167.1, forward strand.
TTGACTTCATCCGTTTTTAACCAAATCCTTTTATTAACTTTTCCAATTTATAACTTATCAAATTTTAAAGCATAATACAATTGTTCAGATTTATAAGTTTAAAATACTCCACAAACCCAGTTAACAGCTTTTGAAAACTGCCATTTCATTAGATTATATCTAAATATTGTTAATTATATGTGCTTTGCTTGAAAGCTTTCTTTGCCTTCTTGAATCATAAAATCTCCAGCCAAACGAAGAGCTGATAAAATTCATAATGAAGATATGCTTCAAGGGCTGAGAAAAAGAATGGGTTTCCAAAGAACAGAGGAATTCATTCATTTATTAATGAATCTCCTAGATAGGTGGATTCTTATCATCTGGGTTTTTTTTTTGAAAAATGGCATTGTGAGAACTGATATTATGTCTTCAACCACTCTGAAGTATTCCTGAGTTTTACCTAAGTCTTATTGTAGTTATTTCTTTTTCCTTTGAGAAGAAAATTACCATTATATCCCACAGAGTAATCTTCACGTGGAAAACCTAATCACATACCAGTCCATCCCCGCTACCCTCACAGCTGCTTCCCAGACACCTGCACTGCAGCTTTTCTCAGAGTTGGGGTCCACCTCCATGCAGACACTTCCTCTGGGCTGAGCTCAACGAGCAGTTTCCTGATGAGGCAGGCAGGACTGTGACCTTCTTCTGTTCCCCATGTGGGATGCTGCTCCTATCCATCACCTGCTCTCCTCCTGGGAAGGCCTCTTCCTGCCAGCCCTTGGGCAAGAGGCTCAAGTGTGAGGTGGTGAGAAGGGAGGTGCCGCTGGGGGGGAAAAGTCGAGGTAGCCCTTTCTGCACTGTTCAGACCACATCCAACCTGCTCCTTCATATGCAGGGGCCCATCCCTCCTCCTCTTCCCTGCCTACCTTTCCCGACAAGCTCGTACCTGTCTGTTGTAGCACGCCTGCCACGTGAGCTGCCTTACCACATCTCAGTTACTCCAACGCAGTTGCATTTGTCTGGATCCTCTCTCCAGCAGGCCTGGATTCCCACAGCCATTTGGCTTTTGGTTGTAGAAGCCAAGCCCTTGCCAGCAACACCAAGGTGCAGGTCAGGAATGACCCTCAGGCCTTTTGCTCCTCCTCCTGCCCTGGCAGGATTCGAGACACCAGCTGCACCACTGTGACCCTCCAGCCCTCACAGAACAGTTGATGTTGGAAGGGATCCCTGGAGATTATCTAGCCCAATCCTCTGCTCAAGTGGAACTGCCTACAGCAGCCTGCCAGGGCTCCATCCAGGCAGCTTTTGAGGATCTCCAAGGAGGGAGTTTAGCAGAAGGATCACTTCCCTTGATCCGCTGGCAATCCCAGGAAACCCCTGGTCCTCTTGGTACATTGCTAGCTCGCAGTCACCCCCTGGAATACATCACTAGCTACAGGCCTCCAACCAGACCTCGCACTGCCAGATCACAACCCTTGGAGCTCTGCCATTCAACCAGTTTTTAAGCCACATCACTGCCCACTCATCTGGCCCATACTTCTTTAATTTGCATACGAGGATTTTATGGGAGAGTGTCAAAAGCCTTGCTGAAGACAAAGGAGGAGGCATCCACCACTCTCTCATCTGTCCTGCCCAGGCACTCCATCAGCAAAGGCCATCAGGCTGCTTAGGACTTCTCAGGGACTGAGGTGAGGCTGACTGGTCTCTAGTTTCTGGATCTTCCTTGTCTCTTTGAAGGACATTTGTTTTCTTCCAAGCCTCCAGCACTTCTGATTGCCTGACCTTTCCAACATGATTTGAGAGTGACCTTGCAATGACATCCAGTACGCCCTCAGCAACTGTTGGTGCATCAGGGTCTGTGAACTTGAGTATGCCCATTTTGCTTAGAAGGTCTCTAACCCAATCCTCTTCCAGCAAAGGAAAGGCTTCCTTTCTTGACTCCATGCAGCTCTCCAGGCCCCAGGAATCCCAAGGGACAGTCTTACCTGGAAAGATGGACGTAAAAGTGGGATTCAATACCTCTCCTTTTTCTCTATCCCTTGTGACCAGGGCCGCTGCCCCATTCATCCACAGGCCCACATTTTCCCCCATCTTCTTTTTGTTTCTGCTATATTTATTCTTCTCGTTGTCCTTGACATCCCTAGCCAGATTCAAATCTACATGGGCCTTGGCTTTCCTAGCCCCATCCCTGCATACTTGGGCAACATTCCTGAGTTCCTCCCTAGTTACCTGTCCCTGCTTCCACCCGCCTTCTTGTATTTGATTTCCCTTGAGTTTTGTCAGGATATACTCGTTCATCCAGGCAGATCTCCTGCTGCCTCCGCTTGACTTCTTGCTCACTGGGATGGATCCATAAGCTTAGAGGTGATCCCTGAATATCAACCAGCTTTCTTGAACCTCTTCTCTTAACAGGGCCCTATGCACAGGATTCTTTCAAGCAGGTCCCTGCAGAGGCCACAGTTTGCTCTCCTCAAGTCCAGCACTGCAATTCAGATCCAATAATGGACCTAAGCTCCTGAGATTTAAAATACTTTTTCTTATTATGAAGGAATAAACACTTTTTTTTTTAAATGCCAAAGATTAAACTCATTCGTATTAATTGCTTAGGTAAGTTCATACATTATACCAGTAAAAAAATACTATGCCCAGTAGCATATTTAAACAGTAGCATTAGTATATTTAAAAGTTCAGAAGCATAAAAATTCATAACTGCACTTTTGCCAACATAAAGTATCACAAGTTTAAGATCAAGCTACCCAATTTAGGAACATTAAGTACTTCCAGACCCCAGTGCTCTGCATCCTACCTGAAAGGGCTTACTACCATAGCATTTGTTTTGTTAGTTTAGGAAAGAGGGCTACTGTTAAGTAATAAAAATCTGATGTCTAACATGATTAGTCAGCCTTCATATAAAGAAAGCTGAAGATTTGAGGTTTACATCTATTTAACTAAGATACTGATATACAGATCTATGATTTTGCTAACAACCACTACCCTCTGCCAAAAAAAAAAAAAAGTGCCTCTCCCTATTGGCAGGCTGCTACTGTAACAACATAAAATCCTCACCTGTCCATGGACGACCCCATGGCTGAAAGGTAACTAGGCACGTCCAAGTTTACTCCACAGTTTCCACCGGCATCCTGACCCCCCGCAGGCGACGCAGCCATATGCGTCTTCCCGAGCTCTCCGGCGCTGCCAGCTCCACGCTCGCCCCCCGCCTCGGGCGCGGAGGGCTCTTGACGCGCAGGCTGCGCCCCCGCCGAGCCCGGCTCCTCGCGCGGCGCCGCAACGCGCCCGCGCTCGCTCCTCCAGCCTCGGCACCTATCCTGGCTTCGGAGAAGGCAGAAACACACCATGAGCACCTCCTGCGAGGGCGCAGAGAGCACAGCCTTACCAAAGTCACCATGTTTCCGTTTAAAGTTCAGAGTGGAGAAAAAAAGTTCTTCCCCAACCCTTCCCAGAGGCTCTCCCAAAGCTTAGAACGTGCTCAGACCACAGATCCCAGGGATATTTTTCTCACAGAACCTCGAGCGGCTCGAGGAGGCAGCCGCAGCGCTCTCACCTTCTCAGCCCGGGACCGCCGCCTGCCGTCACCGCCCACTGCCCGCCGGTCCCGGTCCCGGTCCCGGTCCCGGTCCCGGTCCCGGCGCAGCCCGCCCACCAGGGCCGCTCGCGGCCGCTCATGGCCGCCGCCCGTCACGGCGGAGCGCGCGCATGCGCGCCGCGGGCGGGCCGGGAGGGCAGTGCCAATGCGGGGGCGGGGGGAGCCGGGCTCCCCCCCGGGTTCGCAATGGGCTCCCCCATGGCGCGGGCGTGAACGGCCGCCGCGGCGGGGAGGGCTGTGCGGCCTGCGGCGGCCTCGCTGTGAAGGCGGTTGCGAAGCGCAGGTTTTGCCGCAGTTAATTGCTGCATTAGTGAATAAGAGCTTCTCTTCCAAGAGAATAATGTCGCCCACAAATCATACTCCCTTATTAGACTGCAGTGCACACAGAGAAGAGCACCTGCATAGTAAACGAATCGACCTTTTGAAAACTGCAGCACGTGCTGGTCAGGGTTGGGTCCTAAGTGTACTTACCCGTACTATTAAAACCCCTAGTGTTGTAAAGAGGGAACACTGAAAACGGTAGCAGGGAACAAAGATGTATTCTGGTAGAAAAAATGCCCCTGTAAATGTGAACATTTTAGGAGTGCACTTAGACATATCACCTGAAAAATGATAGAAAAATTAGTATTTGTCTTCCTTACGGAATTTACTGCCCCTCCTACGTGAAGTTTCTCTGAATAACACGAATGAAGGTAATAAGAGGAGGGAAAAAAATACAAAATTACTGTCAGTAAAAGAATTGGAGCTATCACAAGGTAAAACACTATACATTCAGAGTATCACACAGCATGAAATAATATTTCTAAGGTAGGGGTGAAGTAGTAAGGCTTTATATACAAAGATAAAATGATAATGACAGACAATCTACAAGATTTTTAAGCTTTAAGTCACCAGACATTTTTGTTGACAACAGGTTTTTTTCATGATTCTTTTAACCTTGGATCCCAAGAAAGTATCATTACAAATGTTAGAGAAAGAAGAAGGGTATTACCTTATTTTTTTGGAATCACTGCTCTTGTTTTCCTGGCTTAAAATAGTATTGGACTCCTCTTGACAGTGATGTTTCCTCTGCAAGATCTCCTTTTCTGAGTAACTGTTATGCCTACCACTGTGTCTCAAAACATCTTCTTTCAAATGAGCAGTTTCAGCATTATTCCTCTTCCAGCAGCCACGCCACTTAACATACACCCAACTATTTCCCATTTTCCTATAAGCAAAATAATTTATATTTAGTGGTATCTGAAAATCAGAGTCTCAGTTGACTCCAGTTGTGATTCCCTTAGCAACATCATGGGAGATGATATGCTTTGACTGACCTTTTCACAGCTGTTCAAAAAACTGCAGAGCAGAATAATTCCGTAGGCCTTTGTAATCTAGCAGAAGTTGCAGCCTCAGCTTAATTTTTTCTGCTGACCAGAACGGTGTGTTATAAAATGACACTGAGAAATACCTATCTGTAGCTGAGATATCAAATGAAAGCTACAAGTTCAATGTTCTTTTTGGAACCATTTCCTTGTAACAAAGTTCCTAAACAGTAATTTTTACTCTCTCTCAAAAAAAAAAAAAAAAATTAAATGAACACCTTGCTATAATACCACTTTTCAGACTATGTTAGAGTGATGCTTGCCATATGAACTTAAAATAATGTGTGATTCATTTCCTTAGAAATGGGGACTTACATCAGTCACATGATTTTTTTTCCTGTTGATTACAAAAAGGGCAAAACTAACTATTAAGAAGGGTGATGTTCTTATATAAACTTTGTGTTTTCATTAAGTAGAAGAAGTTACCTAAACATACCATCGCTGCAGTTGAATATATCGATGCCACAGAAAATTCCGCTATCCCAACGAATCTTCCCCAACAAGAACAACTGAAAAAAGGTTTAGTCTCTTCAAATTAGTTGTGTCTATAATAGATTTGATAAAGGTAACTCAAGAGAATATTGTTAGCTCAGTCTTTATGTAAAATATTTCCAAAAATTAGGTTTCTTTTTCTTTCTAGATAATTTTTCTTTCTAGATAATTGCAAGCTTGCAATTTCTCATTGCAAGCTTGTGTGAAATTATTTTCCCTAGCATAAGATATTTTTAAGTGTAGTATTGATGGATAGTATTTGGAAATAATTGGAAGTGCCATGACACGTTTCACAAGATCAAGTGTGGCAGAAGACTTGCATTAGTCATTGCCTTCCAAAGTAGAAATTCAAAAAATAATTTTAGCTTGCTGACAAAATACAGTTCCTCAGTTCTATTGAAGCACATGCAACAACACTAAACAGTACAAGATTGAAGGAAAAAGTCAAGCATAATGAAACTGCAATAAGATTCTAGAATATAGCTAGAATATTATAGATAAAAAGGATTTTTGCCTTGTTTGAAGAAGTAACATCAAGTCCAAAAGACAGAAGAAATTGGGCATAAAATAATTAAGTTTTCTTCTAAAAGAAATACAAATGATGAAAAGTTTTTTTCTGAAATAACCTAGTTCTCCTTCGTAATGTGCATAATAAGTTCAACACTCTAATAGATATATATAATTAAAAATTAATCTATTTGCTCAAAATATGTAACATTTTAAACAATAGATTTACATAGCCTAATAATTGCTTTAGTTAAAGCAACAGTACAACCAAGTGCTCACTTGTCTTTTTTATTTTCCATGGATGCTCCCCCTTTTTTTTTTATCTCTCATTGAAGTTTTAGTTGTTTTAGTCATAGTTTCTTTGTTTTAGAGCTCAGGAAAAATAAATAATCACTTATATCCATGAATAATGCTGTGTTTTCCAACAGAGAGCATCTATCCTTTTCAAAGCCTTCAGGATAAAGATACTTTTTCTTGCTTTTGGCATTGCCAAATTATAAATTTATGTGAGCAAATTAGATAAACAGAAAACTTAAAAAGATGTTAAGAAGAATCTCTACAGGTGTCTGTTGGATTTCTGAGGTTAGTTTGAAAGGGCAAGTTTGACACACTTCAGTCATTTAAAAAATATATATATCATTGCCTATTGGCCTTACTTCATCTATGAATAGCTCAAACTATCCCTGCTTGGATGCAGTTCTGTGCCAGGTGCTCTAGGTGGCCCTGCGTGTGCAGGGGGGTTGGACTAGATGACCTCTAGAGGTCCCTTCCAACCTTAGGCATTCTATGATTTTATGATTCTATGCTTTTCACTAACGCTGAGGACTGGGTTCTACATGAAGCATGGTGGGTGTAAGCTTTCTATTGAAAGGAGATTTTTTTGATCTAAACTACATAAAAAAAAACCTTTGACCAGGGACTGGCAGGTAATTGTTATAATAGCCAGACAATAGACTCCACCTCACCTGCCTGATCTACCTGATCTACCTGAGCTGGCTAGTGATCAAGCATCACTTCCTCTGCGCCCAGCAACAGTGCATCCCTGTGCGTAGGAAGTCAGGCAGAGGGGGCAAGAGACCTGCGTGGATGAGCAAGGAGCTGGTGGCAATACTCAAGCAGAAGAAGGTGGTATACAGAATGTGGAAGAAAGGGCAGGCCTCCTGGGAAAAATATAGGAGCGTAGTCGGGGAATACAGAAATGCAACTAGGAAAGCTAAGGCACAGCTGGAACGCAGCCTGGCAAAGGATGTTAAAAATAACAAGAAAAGCTTCTACAAATATATTAACAGTAAAAGGAAGATCAGGGGAAATGTGAGTCCTCTAGTGAATGGGATGGGCACCCTGGTTACGAATAACACAGAAAAAGCAGAGCTGCTGAATGCCTGCTTTGCTTCGGTGTTTACCAAGGGCAGCCCTGTAGAGTCCCAGGCCCTCGCGACAAGAGAAGAAGACGGGAGAGAGGAAGACTTGCCCAGGGTAGAGGAAGATTGGGTCAGAGAGCACTTAAGACACCTCGATACCAACAAATCCATGGGCCCCGATGGGATGCACCCCAGAGTTCTGCAGGAGCTGGCGGATGTCGTAGCCAAGCCACTCTCCATCATCTTTGAAAGATCCTGAAGAACGGGGGAGGTGCCAGAGGACTAGAAGGCCAATGTCACGCCAGTCTTCAAAAAAGGCAAGAAGGAGGACCCGGGCAACTACAGGCCGGTCAGCCTCACCTCCGTACCTGGAAAAGTGATGGAACGGCTCATACTGGCCGTTGTCTCCAGGCATGTGGAGGACAAGAAGGTGCTCAAGACTAGTCAGCATGGATTCGCGAAAGGGAAATCATGCTTGACTAATCTGATAGCCTTCTATGATGGGATGACCAGCTGGATAGATGAGGGGAGAGCGGTGGATGTCATCTACCTTGACTTCACCAAGGCTTTTGACACCGTCCCTCACAACATCCTCCTGGACAAGCTCCGGAGGTGTGGGCTGGATGAGTGGTCGGTGAGGTGGATTGGCAACTGGCTAGATGGCAGA
>VWPW01000167.1:1181916-1213328 GCA_013389825.1 Crypturellus undulatus
AACTTCTTTACTGTGAGGGTGACAGAGCACTGGAACAGGCTGCCCAGAGAGGTTGTGGAGTCTCCTCATCTGGAGATCTTCAAGACCCGCTTGGATGCAGCCCTGTGCCACGTGCTCTAGGTGGCCCTGCGTGTGCAGGGGGGTTGGACTAGATGACCTCTAGAGGTCCCTTCCAACTTTAGGCATTCTATGATTCTAGGATTCTATGATCTCAGGAATCTATTCTAGTTCTTCTTATTGCCATAATTTCAAATGGGAAATGTTGTATAGCTCCTGCACCTATTTAAGTCTTTTTCTGGGAGAGGAGATTTTCAGCCCAATCAATCCTCAACCTCAAGCTCATTTAAACATGTGCACAAAGAAGATCATTGAGGGGTACTTCTAGCACAATACCAATATTTAGGCGAGAAAATATCTTGAGGATACTGATTCAACTTATTGGATATTGAATGCTTCAAATGCAGCAGCTGTCACTGCATAGAGCTTTGTATAGAAGCTTGGACTTTGATTTCTCATTGGCATACGAATTATTAACACTCTTATAGAATATAATATTATTGCTATTTAGGATGAGGAGAGGGAGTATTCTGCACGGTTTGTAATGTTTAGACTGCTGTAAGAATTTTTAGTGATGTGGCTATTTAATCTTTGGATTAATTTTTTACTCAGTTCTATCTGAAGAACATTGGCATCATTTATAAAGTTCCAGAGAAATACACAAGTTTGTTGTTACGCCACAGATCATGTTTTGCAGCTCTGAAATACTTTAAGGATAAAACTTTTAGAAGTACATATCCTATACTTGTTACCTTCTGGTGAAGGAAACTAAAGGAAACTAGCAACTTAGATTTTCTTACAAAAACAAACACCTTAAACACAATAAAAAGGAAGTTTTGATTGATTTTACCTTATTTAACGCATCTTGGTGCTTGCTTGGCAGCAGCTCTTTTCTTCTTTGCTCACCTAACTGTACCACACTACGTGAAAATTGCTCCAAAGTTTTCAGGAGCACAAATAGAATACCTTGGGGTGATCAGTTCTGCTTATGACTATGGGGGAATACCATTCAGAAAAAAATAGGTGGGGAAAACCCACCAGTAAAAGCAAAATGGGCAATACAGTATCCGTTACATATGTCTGTAATCTCACATTATCAGTGGGTTTTGGTTTGCACTACTATCACATAAATTGCTAGAGTTTTTGCAGGTATGTTCTTAGAAAGATACATCTCCTACCTTTTATATATAGGAGTTTATATACATGCTTTCACAGTTTACAATTTTAAATTTTACAAAGTGAGCTCCAAATTGGCACACTACTGCTTGCCAGGCAAAAAGTGCAGTTCCACTGTGCTATGTTCCATTAAACAACTGAGAAAAATGCCTATTTTGTGTCTTTGATGTAATAGGTTTTTTTAGTCCCATAAACAAAGCATATGTGAATCATATCCATATAAACTATACCTTCTTGGCAGAAATTATGGCTACTTGCAAGTTTTCACTTTTTTTTTAGATTATACCAGTTGAACTAAATACAATACGGTTTTCAGAAAAATAATATATAGATGCAGCTCTAAAAATCTGCTCCATGGTTTTTCTGAGTGAGATTATTACGAATACCCACCTGTAATACTAAGTATTCACTTTATGATGGCTGCCTTTATTCAGTTTTTAGCTAGCTTACACTGAAAGTTTAGAATTAGTGTTCAAGATCCTACACCTACCATATGTATATGTGCATTTATTGTACTAGAAAGAGGTGGGTGGAATGGGTTTTGTTTTCGTAACATCAACAGAAAAAAGGTAACATTTTGGCTTGTGCAAAACAGCATGGTTGCTTCTGCTTCTGCGTAATTGTCCCCAGTTAATTTATTTCTAGGTTAATGAATCTGCAATGAAAAACAAGGCCCAGATCTGGACCTGTCACCATGACTGGTGTGAACTTTGGCAGCCATTTTGTATATTTGAATATACAAATGTATATTTGTAATATTGTATATTTTTACCATCAGACAGTCATGACTCGGAAGGGTGGTGATCAGCGGTGCAGAGTCTAGTTGGAGGCCTGTGGTTAGCAGTGTCCCCCAGGGGTCAGTCCTCGGTCCAGTCCTGTTCAATTTATTCATCAACGACCTGGATGAAGGCACAGAGTGCTCCCTCAGCAAGTTTGCAGATGATACGAAGCTGGGAGGAGTAGCGGATACTCCAGAGGGCTGTGCTGCCATCCAGAGGAACCTGGACAGACTGGACAATTGGGCAGTGAGAAACCTCATGAAATTCAACAAGGCCAAGTGCACAGTCCTGCACCTGGGGAGGAATAACCCCAGACACCAGTACAGGCTGGGGACTGATCTACTGGAGAGCAGCTCTGCAGAGAGGGACCTGGGCGTCACGGTGGACGACAGGTTGACCATGAGGCAGCAGTGTGCCCTCGTGGCCAAGAAGGCCAGGGGGATCCTGGGGGTGCATTAAGAGGAGCGTCTCCAGCAGGTCGAGGGAGGTGATCCTGCCCCTCTATTCAGCCCTGGTGAGGCCACATCTGAGGGATGTGGAGCTGCTGGAGAGAGTCCAGCGCAGGGCGACTAGAATGATCAGGGGCCTCGAACATCTGCACTATGAGGAGAGGCTGAGGGAGCTGGGCCTGGTCAGCCAGGAGAAGAGAAGGCTGAGAGGGGACCTGATCTGTGTCTATAAGTGCCTCAAGGGAGGCAGTGAGGAGGATGGGGCTGGCCTCTTTTCAGTCGTGGCCACTGACAACTAGAGGCAATGGCCACAAACTGAAGCATCAAAAGTTCCACAGGAACTTAAGGAAAAATTTCCTGACAGTGAGGGTGACAGAGCACTGGAACAGGCTGCCCAGAGAGGTTGTGGAGTCTCCTTCTCTGGAGATCTTCAAAACCTGCCTGGACGCAGTCCTGTGCCACGTGCTCTAGGTGGCCCTGCATGTGCAGGGGGGTTGGACTAGATGACCTCTAGAGGTCCCTTCCAACCTTAGGCATTCTGTGATTCTATGAAGTCCTCATTCTTCACTCTATTCACTAATTTATTTGTAATTGTGTGATAGTCAGCGAGGACAAGCTCTAAAGGTAGATTTCAATGTGGGGTTGTACTCAAATTCCTGAGCTCACATTCATTACACTCAGGCCAGCTAGCTCTGTCATCTAAAACCAACTTTATTTCGATGTTGAGTTTAATGAAGTTCATTTTTATCTCTTGAGTTCTGAAGCTACTTGAACCTGTGTGTGAAGCATACCATGAGTTGGATCACAGGATCACAGGATTGGGCCAGTACCTGGACTTCGAGTCCAGGTACTGGCCACGCAACGACTTCTGGCCTGCAAACCAAGCTGTTGTTCTAGTGGACATGTTTGCTAATGGAGTTTGTTAAACTCAGCAGAGAGGCATGTGGTAATTGGCAGGGCAAGATGGACTGTGAGGTAGGTGAAACAGCGAAAAACAAAACCACAGTATGGAGGTCTCATGACAAATTGTCATTATGGAACCGAGCAGTGAGCCATAATGCTCTGCTTGGGGAGTTCAATGTGTCCATCACTTTTGCCAAGCTTTGCTGAGCTCCCAGAGTGAATAAAAATCAGGTGCCATCAACAAGATCATACTTATTATGGAGAAACAAAAAAGAGAAACTCCTCCCAATTCTGTGGGCAAACCAACCAATTTTCATTTGTGCCTCTTTGCATATAGCTACTTTAAAAAAAGAAAGAAAAAAAATCCTAGCATAACTAATGAGGTACTGGATATTTCTGATGTTCCTATAGCTGGTCGTAATGAGAACTCCAAGTAAGAGCATTTCGGAAGGAATCCTCATAAAGCATATAAGGGAAAGGTAGAGGGTGAAAGTTTAGAAATCCAGAATACAAAAAATAAAAGAAATACTAGTCTTTAATGATGCTGTAAGTTAATTTGGAGAATTGACAGTGTAAGTTGTGTAGTTTTTTTCTATTTAAAATTCTATTTCAATTGTATATCAAAATACGTATTTCCAAGGACTCTACAAATATGAATTGTCCACATCCATCACTCTAAGTATAAAAGCATAAAAGAGAGACATTTTTTACCTTATCTTGTTTTTTCCTATCTTCTGTTTCTGAGAAAAATTTTAATTGCCTCCATCAAGTATGAACCAAAATCAGTCTAATACCAAGCTGAGCTGTGTATCTTATTCAGTCATCGCTTTCTCTTGCTGGTGGATCCCGAATGTGGTCTAACATCTTCTCTGTCTTGCTTTTCGCTTTCCCTTTCACCCTTTTTGGTGGCACTCAGCTTGGGGAGTGCCAGGGTGGCTCTCTTTGGCAGGGTGATTCACCCGGCTGCTGCTGACAATTGTGGAGAGTAGAATAAAGCGGGAAACAGGGAAGCCAGACTGTTAACGGCCGCTCTAGGCAGATGCCAGACATATACCAGGCATATCTGCTTAAATGATAGGGAGCAAGCAGAACAAAACAGTAGCTGAATAATGTGGCTTCTGCCAAGGCTCCCCACAGCAGAAGGCTAAAAGGTAGACCTGGCTACAGCTTGAGGTCACTTAATTTTTCCATTTTAAACAGCTTGCCAAGCATCAACACAGCATTTTAAAAACTCTTCCAGAGTTCTGAACATTTAAAGCTCCATAAAGTAAGTAGGACAGACTACCGTTGGGGAGCTTTTGAGATAATTTGTGAATTAGTTGTCCTGCACTAAATTCACACATGGGCAATCACTTGATAAGAATTATGTTTTAGCCTCAACCCAGCAGATACCATAACAAAGTTACAACTGTTTTTAATATCAACCTACTACCAAGGATCATAGATACCAACTGTCTACTACATTTCAGTGATTTAGGGAATTTTTGGAAAGAATGAACCTCTGTTATCACTTTCTGTCATTTGTTATCTCCTTCTGCATTATTTATGTGATTTTGTAGATAAACTGCTCTTTGCTGTGGCTGTTGGATAATACTAAAATCTGCAGCTGCCTCTGTGCTAATTTTAAAAGCACATGGTGACCATCTGTCACTAGGGGTTAGAAGACTAAGACTAGCAGACCAAGACCAAGAAGACTAGGATAAGTTGCACTAATTCAATAGCTGACTAAAATAATTTGGCAGTTGGAAAAAAACTCGTGATTCAGAACATAAACTGAAAAAGTTGTCATCTTGGAAGGCTGGTTTAGCCAAAATCTACATGGCGGTTTACATGGGCACAACAGTAGAATGATCTGAACACCAAATAATATATTGTTTTTAATTAGAGAATGCATTAGTTACCATGGAATACTAGCTGCAAATTGGTTTCCAAGATGGTTTTGAAGGGAGTAGTATCCAAATATAGTAAGTAATTGAACAACACCCTTAGCAATACAGCTAAACTTTGGAAAGAGTGCACAGAGCAAAAGAAGCTGAGCTGAGTGTTCACTTGTATTTTCTATTAAAGAGAGATAATGAATATATCTCATGTAATATGCTCTATGAAGTCAGGCAATATTCACCTCTCCAAGAAGAAAACAGACTTATGCACATGGAATTTTGCTTATTTTGTGTAGGGATTTGTTGAGATTCATTGGGTAGGTTCCTATTGTCCACTCAGAGCACTTTCCCATATGGTCTGGTGCCCACAGGGCCTTTCCCAATCAGAATATCATGATTTCCACGCCACTGTATCAGGGAACAAAGATCTTGTCAAAAATGCTGATGCCCGTGAGATTGAGAGGACATTTACAATGCTTAGACTCATCCAGGTGCAACAGGTCAAACAGCGCAATAGCGCTGCCCATCAGTCCCCTACCGCTGTAGCACATACAACTCTTGGCCACATTCCTCCCCATGCAGCCCCATGTCTCTCAGTCTATCTTCCAAGAGCTTCTCTCTCCATCCATTCCTAGCAGGACATGGAGCTTTCAAGACTCCTTCAAGACTCCACTCTCCTTCTCTATGGCAGCCATGTGGAACAGGAGAAGTTTTATCAGCTGTCAAGTTCAACTATGGGGAGTTGAGACCTTCCTTTGTACCCTGAGGACCAACTTTGAGATGACAGCCTTGGGGAATGGAAAAGAACAGCAGCCCTTACTGATCTAACTCACCATTTGACCCAGAATAGGTACTACATGACAGCAGCTCCATCAGATGCTTCAGTCCAACCATATCATTCATAGCCTCTGAAGGTAGTAGGTCCAGGGCAACTATGGAGGCTGAGGTGCTGCTGAGGAAGGAGCTCCCATTAGACAACTGAGGAGGCAAATCTTAAAATCAAATACCCAGCCCTCGGTGTGAGCAGTGTGAGCCTGTGTCTGGGAGCTGATGTTCAATCCACAGAGAGGAACACACCAGGAACAGTTTCTAGCTTCACTGCCATTCTCATTCCATTCATTTTGGAAAGTCAGCAGTGGGTAGAGCCATGGCTATGTGGGGAATATGTGGGGTCCCACAGGCAATGCAGACAGAAACACTTAGGACACTCGTACTGCATGGGATTGACCAAATATGACAGCATGCTGTCAAATCTGAAATGCCTCCTCGCCTGTGCCTGCTTTTATAGCCACCACTGTATTGTTTAGTTTATTATCATTGTATCGGTCCCCATACCACAACCATATTTAGCTATATCTGATTATAGCAACAATGCATAAATAACAACTCAAGTTAGAACAACAGCATTTACCTAAAAACTTCTCTTTCAGTCCATTCCCCTTTAATGTCTCTATTCATGGTTACCTATAACTCCTCAAGAATTCCACAGGGGAAGCCAGATCCCACTTCTGTGAGAAGGAGGTTGGCCTATGAATGCTGGATTTCAAGCACATATCCTGGTGTCTTACTAGATCCCAGAAAGTCCTCAGTGTCACCAACTTCTACAGCTTCCTGACTGCTGTGATGCCTCTTGGCTTGCACAGCTCAAAAAGGACACGCTTCTTTACTTTTGCAGTATAGTAGAGAATGTTCTTGGGAGACCTTGATTGTAATTTGTAGAGCCTGTGACAGTGGGTGCAAGATGTCCAGCTGTCAATAACCTTGGATGAAGGATGCCTGGCTGCCAATCCTTAAATTACAGTTAATTGAGGCAGTTAAGATAAAACACAAAGCAGACATTTATTAATAGTGTCCAAAACAACAGTTATGAATGTATATAAATGGCACATTAAAAAAAAAGGGGGGGGGGGGGCAGCATTTGTTTCATCCAGTCACATTAAGGTTATTTCAGAAGGTGTCTCTTCTTTATTCAGCTGGGTTCCTGCCTCTTTTCTGAGAAAGTGGAAGTCAGGGTCTCGGGTTATCTAATATCTCATACTACATCTGCTTGGAAGGCTCTGGCAGAAAAGTCATCCATGGAAAAGGCCATGCCTTAGACCAGAAGACGTTTATAAAGATCCACTGGCGATTTTTATGTCATGCTGGTCTCTCCTTGTGGTGGTGAACATTAATCCTTATAGCCAATCGCCCCTTTGAAACTCCGTGTGTTTTGTGCATTTCAGACAGGTTTTTCAACCTGAATTTCACTCTATTCCCTTCTTAACCAGGAGACCAGGAACTTGCCATTTCCAATTAAAATAAAGATTATCTCCATTATCACATGTGTAAATATCTTTTTTTTTTTTTTAATTCAGATATGAGCTATATTCTGCACCTAGCTGGCTAGCACACAGCTGTTTGCTTTAACTCAGAAAAAAAACTCTCCCCTCTCCTTTTTCACGGTGTCATTCCATTTTTTTTCAGAAGTAAAGCTCTCTGTCCTCAGATGAACGACATAACAGCACTCTGAGCTCCTGGTATCTGAAGTGTCACTGGGCAGAAGTCAGCGGCTGAAGTAATTGTTTCTGACACCGAGGAGCCTGGGGTGACCTGGAAGGCTTCTCTTTCAAGATGGTGTATTCCCAGTGAGTGTAGAAGAGCGTTGTCACCCTTTGTTCAGGGCACAAAGTCAGCAGTAAAGACTAGCATGGCCCTCCACTAGAGGCCAGACTGATCCTGCAAGTGAAATGCAGGATAACACATAAATACAAGGAAGTTCTCGAAGTGGTATTACATGCTAAACATTCTTCCAGCAATAAATTCGTGCTCATTGCTCAGTAATCATGGAGGAAAAAAAAGGAAAAATAAAGATAGGAGGAGACAAAACACTTAAGATATTCCAAATTTATCTTGCAGTTTGTCTAGATAGTTCAAGACTTTGAACTGCACTGAGACTAATTAATTTGCATTCATTATTCTCTTTAGAAAAAAAATGAACCTCATTCTATCTACTCACATCAGTACCAACAACTCCCTTTGAAGAGAATGGAAATGGATGGAGGAAAAAAAAAAAACAAACAAACAAAAAAAAAGAAGTAAAAATCTTATCAGCTCTGCTCTATCTTGTCAACTTGTTTGGAGCTGGTATCACTAAAATTGGAGTTTGTCTTGTCACCATAGGGAAATTCACAATTGTTTTCCTGAGAGGTTGAGAGGTCCTTGCTGGCCACACATTGAGGCTCTTTCTCAAGCTTACTAGTTAGCCATATGCTAACATTTTGGAAGGGATCAGGGAATAAACAATAAAGGTAGAGGATAAAGAATTCGGACAAGGATTTTAAATTCATCAGAAAGCCAGTAAAAAATCTGCAAATATGTCTAAATGCTCTTGCATGAAGAATTTGATCACGCTATTTATAGAGTTGCTTATGGCTGTGAGAAACGGTGTCAGTCAGCAGAGGGCACTGGGACTACAAGCAAGAGAACAATAAAGGCTCATAATCATTCAGATGACAAAACAGAGCTGTTTCATTTCCCAGCTCTTTCCCGGCTTTCTTGACCAAAGCTAAGTGGAAATTTGATCCCAAAATGCCAAATATCAAGTATTTTTATATTTATTGAGCAATATTAGGCAACAACATTACAATTATATGATGGCATTTGTGCTAGTTGTCCTCTGCCTTGCTTTCTTATTTCACTCTCCTCAATTTTGCTGAGCATCTTGCTCTTCTTTTCTCGGTGTTTCTGGAGAGAGAGGAAATAAAAGAGCCTTGGTTTTTCTCTTTGTATCCCCTCAGAGCCAGAAGCACTCCTCCCTCTTCCCAGCAAAGTCCTGGTGTGGAACTGCCACATGTATGGAGTTAGGAGTTTAAGGATTGTCATATGGAAAGATTTTGATGATACTTTCTCCTGCAGAATTGTACCTGTCCTCCTTTAAGCAAAGGGGGGGAAAAAAAAAAAAAAAAANAAAAAAAAAAAAAAAAAAAAAAAAAAAAGACCTCTAGATGAGGTGTCTTGCTCTGCCATTTGGTCTGTATTCCATAGAGGAAAGAGAAAGAACCTGTTCTAGGCAGCAGGACAAGACTTGCAAGTACACCTTCCATGGATTTGGTACTGAATTTGGTACTTTTCCCACCTCTAGCCATAAACTGGGATGTCACATACAGAGTGTACCATGGATTCACTTAAATTATTTCACCAGTATTGCTAACTTGCCACATGCCATTACTCTGCTAAAGACCACATTTCTTATTATCCCACTAGATATTTTCCAGTTCTGCAAAGCTTAATTCTTTGACTATTTTTTAATCGACTTTGGATTTTTCTCCCATTCCTCTCTTTCACACCTTCCACTATCTCCAGTGTGGCTTTCTTTCACCAGTAAGTATGCACTGGATTCCCCATACATCTCCTGTGTTGGGTCCAGAATCACTCCTGTTAGAAAAAAGAGAATCACCTCTTTTCTACCACTCCTGTTCTGATCTCCTGTTACAGGCTGCAAGAACTCAAAAAAATTGCTTTCCTTCCTCCATGCTGCCACAGCCCTGAAGACTTCAGCACTGTGGTTTCTGTACCCAAATTTGCACTAGTGAATTCAAATCATCTGTCTACTCACTTCATGACCTCCTGAGGCACTGACCTTTGAATTATGCAAAGCTGGAATATGCTGGCGGATGAAAGCTGGCTGCGTCCGCTCCACCTCTGTAGCGTTTTCAGTTTGTCCTCTAGCCCCGTGGACCAACACGCCCAGCCACGTGCCGCAGCTCCTGGCAAAGTCCCAGCCACTCTCCTGTCCCACTAGCCCAAGCTGACACATAGCAGGGCTCTGTGGTCCATGAGAAGAGAGGCGGATCAGCCCAGCCCCACAGGGACAGGTTTCTAGCTCTAATCTCCTGTGTCCCATGAAGTACGTCTCCTCCTGTCTCTGTACAGCATGAGTTTCCATGGAAAGTTTCTCCTAGATCTTGGCAAGAGTCTCTGCGAGGTTGCCTGCCCCATCCTCAGCCAAGGTGGGCTTCCACTTAACACTGCAAAGGGGGGAATGGGAATGAGCTTAGGAAAGAGAGCGCTGCCAGCACCCTCCTATTCCAGTGGCCTATTCCAGCGACCGTGTCACCTTTCTCCCCGCTGTGATTTCAAGGGATGGATGATGACCCAGACCCTGCCCTCTCACCTCACCAGATCTCCACCGCATGAGGAACTTTTCAGAGAAAAATAAGACCTCAGAAAAAAATGCAGCCCTAGGGATGGACATAGGAGGGTTCGGGGTGGGACTTTCAGAGTGCTACTCAAGTATAGGGGGAAAAGGACATCCATGGTTACTGGTGAAAGACAAAAACCAAAAAACATGACAGTATTTGGTTTTGTGGGCTTTGAAGAGAATGGACATAGCCTTTTTTGAAATCATCATATTTCTCTATCATAATAATGCTGTGCTTTAGCAGATCTCAAGGGATTACAACATTGACAAAATTAAATTGCTACAGCTTTTCCCCCAAATTATTCTGGAGGTCACAACTGGAGGTCATGGCAGGAATAAGGTGAAAGAGATGTAGAATGTACTTCTAAAGATATCAAAGCAAGAATGGGGAAGCTGTCTTCTAAGAAAGAGAAAATTCTGTCCAGCTCTAATTCAGGGATTTTTTGCTTTTAAATTTATAATGCTTAGTCAAATCTCTGTTTTCATACACAACACTGTTAAAAACTTAAAAAACAAAACTAAAAAGAAAAAATCCCAACCCCCTAGTAAGGGCCTACCTAAGCCAGTTTTATTCAAAAAAAAAATCTTTTTGTTCAACAATTACATAATTCTAAGTTACTTGTTTGCATCATCTCTGTAAGAGCTAACAGTTTGACTTCTACCACCTTGTAAGTTCTGGTGAACTCGGTTAATATACTACTAAAATCTACAGCACAAGAACATCCTATAGCTTAGCTTTCCACTCTGACAAGATTTAGCAGTATAACACACAGCATGACATAAAACTGCATTGGAAAATGCAGTTTTTTTGTTGATCCTGATAATTTTCGAAAAACATTAATAATCTAACTGCTTAACAAACTTTCCACAGATCTTCTGAATCACAATTAGCTGTCAAGGGTCAGATAAATATGAAATATGAATATGAAATAAATATGAAATATTTATCTGACAAGTGTTAGGTCTACAGTAGAAACCTACTTATTCTGGTGATTACAAGATAAAAATGCACACTTTACGTATAGAGGAGCTATATGAGACCTCTATGTGCTGTGTTCAGCATGTAGTTTAATTACTGTCTCCTTTTTACCAGTACCGGTTAGTACCAGCAGATGCTTTTTATTCAGGAGGATTTTCTTCATACACTTACACATATGAGAATTTTTTTTTTTTTTTTGCATTATACATACTAAGTGCAAAACGTACAGTTAGAAACCCTGATTAAAACCAATGCAACCACAAACCTGTCTCAGTGTCCAGATCCTCCAGATCCTGTATAAAGCTCTCCACATCATCTGCGAGATTCAGGATTACACTCCGCTGAAGTTTCTCTTTCCTCAGCTGCCGTTTCTTCTCCACTGTGACTCAGCTCGCAGCTTGGACATCTGCACAGCTCTGTTTCAGCATGTCCTCTCTAGACTCCTGGGACAAAAATAATCTCACCCAACTCTAGACTTCCGGAGCAGAGAGAATTAAGACTTCATTAGTGGCTCCCACCTGTCGGTAGGATCAGGGAGGAGATCCAAATCCATCTGGAGACCAGCTCCTCTTATTATGGCCTCTGATGGAGGCATCATGCCACCCACCGCTGGGCAGGGAACCCTGGATGACCCAGGGCAGGTGCAAGCATACAAACTGGCAAGATGAATCCCACTGTCCGTGTTAAATATTTATTAACACCCTTCCACATACAAGCTCAAGGTTACAAAAACAATGCGCATTTTTGATAATTTACCACATCCATCTGTAATGCTTTTGTATTGCTAGTCATAAATCATATGCAAACCATTAAAAATGCTCACTGTAAAAAAAACACACCCTGTCTTCTGTATGCTTGTACAAAAACCAGAATAAAATAGGCACTACTCTGTTAATGTGCAGCTGGTATGTGTACTGTTGGTGCACCATGGATAACAGTACCCTACTCTCAGGCATTACAGTGTTTCTCCCTGTGAAACAGAACCAAACCTAAAGGAAGCCAGTTATTTCGTTCAGTGAAAACAGTTTCTTTTAATAAACAAAATAGCTGATATGCAGAGTTTGAGATAAAATTGTATGTATCAAAGCATTTTGACCAAAAGATACAAATTACTGAACAAAACTGAATTCAGAAAAACTGTCAAGAAGCAAAAACTGTTACAATAGGGAACTCAGCTGTCTGTATTTATAAATATATATATACACATATACACATAAATCAAAGGACTGTAAGGGATAAAATAGCTTTCCTTTATACAAAGGAACAGAACAGTTCCTATGCACTTCAAACTTTACTGTTCAGTTACCACTTAGCAGAGCTTTGCTCCTGCAGGCCCCGCTCACACTTTTTGTTACTGGCCTATAATGACTCCCACAAGAATTAAACACAAACCTCCTGCATGTCTGCATATTCCTAAGAATATTTCCATTCTTGTTAAGAAAAGGCTTCATTTCTTAATAAAACCACTTTTTAATACAACCTGTATGCCTATAGCATTATAAGTTTTTCACAAATAAATATTTCTCAAAATCTGCTGTATCACTTGAATATACATTCCTGTTAAGCTCCCATGTTTTAGAAATAATCAAAACAGTTCAGTCCTTTAAAAAATGGATCTTGACAAAATGTTCCACATACTAAAGCAAGTCTTAGTTGTCCCAGACAGACTTCTTCAAACACTGAAGTCCAGACTAGAGATAGCAATATTATGTGAAAAGATTGATATATACACAAGAGGCTATAATACATGCATACTCTACTAAATGCACACAAAAAAATGAACCTTTTGTGAAAATTAAGTGTTGAGAATGTATTCGGTGCACAGCTTTCTCAGAACATTTGAAAAAGAGATCTTCACATCTCTTGGCAGTAATGCTGAAATTGGCCCTTAAAAAACAAAGCAGAGATGTGTAAGTTGATAGAAACCAGAGACAGCTAGTGGGTGTAATGATGTTGCATGTTACTAATTAATATTGCCTTTTTCAGATTGGAAAAATCTAATGTGCTTTCTTCTGTTGCAAAGCAGATCTGGAGATCACCTGGCACAGAGCTCACTTTCTGTGCAGCACTTCCTCAGCTGCCGATACCAGGTCTGAGCACTGCCTGGAGCAACCCCAGCCGGCAGTGCTTGCTCGGGGCTTTCTCTGGAGGATGCGTTTCAGCAACGGGGGAAGCTGCACGTGATGCGGAGCAGCTGCTCAGCAGCCCAGGTCACCTCCTCCCACGCGGGGCTGCCCCGAGCCACTGGCAGTTTAATCTACCAGCGTATACATGGCAGGGAGCCTGGAGTTGCTTCCTGAGTGATTAATCTGTCCAGCTGGAGACAGAAAGGGAAAGGCAGCAATGGCTTTAGGAGCTTGGGTTTAACCTGCCTTCATAGATCAGGGCAAACCCTTTGTCTAATGACAGAAAACCCTAGCATTACCTTCAAGACGCAACTTAATCCTTTTTTTGTTTGACGACCCTCAAATATGACTTTTTTTACCCAGAGAGCATGGTAATGTATTTTATGTTTTTTCATTTTTTTTTTTTAAATATCTGACTGCTGCTGAATGGAGCTCTAACGAGAAAGCAAAGTGTTTACACAATAAACTCATAAATCATTTGGTAATCATTACTATGCATCTACCAAAATTTTACTGCTGTCCAATTAAAAAAAACTTAATTCACAGTCACTCACTACATTATACAAAGGAAAATAAAGATCATTGGTCCCTCATGTTCTGGTAATGGGGATATGATAGTAGCGGTCGTCCTCAGTCAGAAGAGAGATCTCCTGCCATTCTCTTTTATATTCATCTGGATAGTTTACTTGAAACTTCTCAGTATTAAACTTATGCAGTCTGTAAATTTTTATCTTTACTTCCAGTACGTATCCAAGAAGCAGCATTTCAACCTAGAAGAGAGAATTCTGTCAAACATCTATTCTTCAGATGAGAAAACTAAAATAAAATCTCTCAAAGATGTTCCAATTTAAGGTGAGTCGTCTAGCTTGCTTTTTTTTTTTTTTTTTTTTTTTTAATAACCTTAATGGTTATAAAAGAAGAAACTTAATGGTTTGAAGATATTCTCCATGTTTGGCCCAGCTATTACAGACGATGTGTGTTATGTTCACACAGTCACATCAGAAAAGGAATAACTTTTGTGATTTGTTTTTCATTTACATTCCTACCTGTTCTAGGCGACCAGAGTCACCTACAGCGTTCAGATGATTCATCATGAAACTCAAAGGGTCAGAAGAAGAATCACGAGCAAGGAGAAGGCGGAAAAGGTTTGGTAGATGTTCCTGCCTGTTCTTCATCTGCTCATAGGCTTCGACAACCTCATAGAGCATGACAAATTTTATGGCCTCATATAGCTTGTGCTCCTTGATCTCATCAGAAAATAGTATGTTACACATGTTTCCTCTTTCTTCATGATCTCTAATACTGCTTGCTTCAGTCCACTAGAAAGCACACAGAAGAATAATCATCAAATTATTATGAATTCTCTTTCATAAGAACATTACCAAAAGAGCAATAATAGTCAGTCTGTACATTAGCATGTACTTTAGTGTGAATGGAGAGTCTGAAAGCAAAATAACCAGTAAAAGGACATCAGAAAGTTACAGGAAATCTGTGTTGAGGCATCATACACACTAAGCCATAATTAAAGGCTAAATTACGTGATGACTCCTGATCTGGTTTTAACTTACAGCTTCCATATAGAAGCTTTTAGATTAAAATTATGCTAGTTTAAATCCTTTAGATTCTGTGCCCAATTCGAATGCAGGGAATTAAAAGGAACGTATGGAACATGGAAATGCCAGCATGACCTACCAAATCATTCACATTTGTATGTCTGCAATGTGCTCTGGTTCTTGACGTCAACATAAGTGAGCTGGACAAGGGGAAGAGACAAGACAAAAGCAAAGGCACAGAAAGGACAGGAGTGGGGTAGAAATTTCTTGTGTGATGAGAGCTTCTTTACCTTGAATTCTAACAAAAACCTAACTTAACTAAGCAGATGTGCATCTCAGCCTTGCACCAGGCATTTATTTTCATTCCCTCTTTTTACTTGCAATTCTTTGTTCTCAGAGCTAAAAAAGTCTATTCGGCTCCTTAAAAAAAACAGTTGGTTACTATCACTATCAAAAATGACACAGTAAAGGGAAGAGTTTCAATTGAATCAGCCTAAAGTCAGAAGTCCACCAAATACTAGCATCCTTTTGATGACTTTAAGGCAGGAGAGCGCTCAGTGCTCATGCCAGAAGGTGAGAAGATGACGAGAAAGGTGGTGGTACGCTCTGGAGAGCTCGCAGGTGCGGGCTGTGCAACATCCAGCCAGGCCAAGCCTTCAAAAGGCCTGCATGGCAGATGGACTGTCTGAACTCCGAAGACAGACCCATAAATATGTAACAATTCCCTCATTTGAAAAGTTTCTCACTGTTTTGTTTTTCTCACTCATCATTTCCTAAATACTCACACTTGTCTTTAATGCTTCCATGCATTTGCGTAATTTCCCAAAGGCATTGGGACCCGTGTATCTTTCTGGCCCAAAACTGTATTGCTGAATCCAGTTGCAACCTTGAGAATACAAAAGCTTTTCAGGGAGCTGGAAGAAGAAAAAGGCAATTAAGTAGAGATCACTACCACAGCAAGAAATAGATTATAAAGTTATCATGAACCTGTCTACAGAGGTTGCAACATATTTGAATTTGAGTGCCTCTATCCTCTGGTTGCACAGCTTAAACAAGAAAAGAAAAGTGAACTGGCTTCAAGTGAGCTCAAATATTAAGAAGGAGGTTCCACTTGACTGCCAAGTCCTTACGAAGTTTTTTAAAGAATGCCAGACAAAAAAAATAAAAAAAAAAAGAAGAAAGTATGTTCCCAGTAAATCATATCATGTAAACTCTGGAAAAGCCGGGTACACGCAGACTCAGCAAGGTTTTTAGGATTCCAGCCTACGTGCACGCCCACGGAGGCAGCAGCTACAGCAGTCTGAAGTGCTTCCTCCCCCACTGCTTCACTGCTTTCTCTCTGTGAGAGCTCAGGAGGCTGAAGGCAGAATTTGTGCACTTCTTGGCTCCTTCAGCACCGCATTCAACAGCTCAGAGCTTCCTTCAGCAGCGCTCCCAAGCAAGGTGCCAGGCTCTACACCAACACGGAGGAGGATTCAGTCCTTTTTTTGAGGTTAAAGCTAAGACTTGGCAGAGGAGTAGAGTCTCCTCAAATGCTGATAATGATTCTCTTTTACATAACAGATGTATCCATCTTCACACCAAACAGAGCTTCTCTTTGTGGTCTAAGGTCATTTGCATTGCATTCACTTTAGGAGCTATATTTTACCTTTAATATATCCCTCTCCTTCATCCATGATGGAAAAGGGATGCCTTGACTGAATATCTGAAAAAGCACTGCTCTTAGTACAGAGTAGTTGTCCCCCCTGACTTGTCGTAGATATTTGATGTGGTATGTCCAAAACAAGTCTTCATATGCCTAGAAAAAGACAATAAACATTTTAAATATTGGATGAAGACCATATTAAGCTGGAGTAAGAAAGGGCTAGCGGAAAGAGAGCGTATACTTCCAGGTTTTATATACACAAAAATACTCTAACACACTGTCCCAGAAGAGTGATCATTTTTGAACCAGTTGCTTGCTCCAATGTTTGCATTGTTGCTAGTATAAGCATTCTTGTAGTCAACCAGATGAAAAGAGAGCAGTAGGAACCTCTTTGCCATGAGAGCTTTAACCTTGATCACTTCATAAGCTGTGGCAACACACAGGATGGAGCAGCAAGAGGTACCTGCAGAACACGTGAAAATTCCCTTTTTTTTTTTTCTCCCAGATATCTCTCTCACACCGACCTGAAGCTGCCTTGCATCAACGACCTTAGGCTGAACAATCTGACAGCTCTTTGCTGAAGCAGTTACTACTGGCTCTCGGATAAGGCCTTGGTGAGACAGTTCTGACCAATAAGCCAACTGAGACCAATAAATCAATAAGCACAGAATTAATTTAAAAGCACTGTACAGTTAGTTGCACAGACTGCTGAATTTTACGACGTTACAATTTGCTTCCTAAATGGGTCGAGAAGACAGTCGCACTTCTTTGCCTTTTCACGTCAGTCGCTTCCCCATCCCAAACCAACACCACTCCTTGGCTGCATAGCGCCCCCACTCCTCCTTTGCTTTGGCTGTGGCAATCAAATCCCACTGAATTCTTTTTCTGGGTAAGCTTCCTGCTGCTTTAGCTAGTTCAGGTGGCTTAGAAAACGATCTGAACCACCAAGCGGGAGTATGTGGCCTTATGTGGCCAGCAGGAGAGGTGAGGACACGAGAGTCTGGAGTCAAGTCTGTCCCCAGGGATGACCTGTTAAATCAGACAGCAGGACTGCCTAGCTGGAGTGAGGTGAGAAAAAAGCAGAGCCAACACAAGCATAGGCCTGTTTCACTTCTGGTAACAGGAAACAGCTTAGGCCAATGCAGGTATTTCATGAGATCTCATCCTCAAATGTGATCCTACTGTGACAACTTTGGTCTGATGTAACTAACCATTCACTGAGCTCCTCTGATTCTCCTTCTCCATCTCTGATCTCCTAACAGGCTCATACATTTTCTGAAAGGTTTGTTGCCTTGTACTCACTGCCTATGTCTTTGCCAATTTAATGGAAGTTCTGATATCTTTTGTTACTTATTCCTTCAAATCACTTTGGCTTCACTCTACGTCGTCGTGTTCATTACTGGCATTGTTGCGATACTGCATTTAATGTGGCTGAGTTTAGTCTTTGTTCTGTTTATCATTTGGACCCAACTTCAGCTTTTGGAAGAGATCTTCTTCTGATAACTCCCTCATGCTGTTTAGCGCATGAGCTTCCCTTTGCCCTTTCTTAACTCCTTCTTCATGGTATGCATTTACTCCATGATTCCAAGACCAATACCCAAGCAATGCATATATCAAATATATCGACTATAAATAGTAAAGTCTCCCAGCTCTCTCAACTTCTTTTTAACATCTTCCTCATTTTCTGTAGTTTCCCTTTCTGAAGGTGAATGCAATCACAAGACATTTTTTTGCTTTATTGCTCCTGCACAGATGTGGAATGTGAGTGCATGCTGCTTGCCGTTCCAGAGAATGGCAATGGATACTAAACAGCAGTATTTTGAGGTAGGTCTTCCGTACTTGTTCAAGACCAAGGCAAGAGTTGTTCCTAAAGGCTCTCTGGAAAGATGCTGCATGAAATAGTCACAGATAGCACCTATAAGTTCAACTCTATAGCTGTTGTCCAGGGCAAATGGATGATCAATGTCATCACTGCTGCAGCTCCTGCCTCTCTTTGCCTCTTTCGCCCTCAGCATATCACAGCCAGTGTTTCCAGCAACATTAGATAAGACAACATTTCTGCATTCAGAAATGCAGAAATACAGACCTGGTGCTATATTTGTCCTATGCAAGCCCCAAATTCCATACCATGGGGATACCAGGTTACAATACCACAGTTAACTGATTAACTGGATTTGATTCTAAGCTTTAACAGATACCATGACCATCACCAGCACAGCCACTTTAGCAACAAATTGTCTGGGAATCATGAAGATCCATCCCAGAATCTTCAAGTCTTGATGACTAACACTTAATACAGTTGAAAGAGAAACACAGAATATATAGTATTTGTTCTTCTTTGCTCCTGAATGCCCATCCCCATTACAAGTTAGGATAACACAGTACTGCTTCAACTTAAAACATTTGTCAGTGTCCTCCAGAGTATATCAGTGCTTCCTCCATTAATGGCCATGAAGATACAACTGCCACAAGCCCACTGAGCTTGTGATACCTCACATTTGCCAAAGTTGCAGTTTTCATTTGTATCTACTAAGGCCATAGACATGCTCATACAATGTAGAGAACTGATAAACACATTAGTGGAGTGAGAGAAAACAGAAAGCTGGCATTAGTGAACCATGAACTAAGCAGGCCTCCAGCTCCAGGGCTCAGCTATGTATGACCCAAAGTCTGGTTCTAGGTGACTTTGCCTCAAAATTACAAAGGAAACTTATTAAGGTGTGTTTCAGCTAAAACTATGAAAGATAAGAAAAATAAAAACGCAGAGAAAAGGGTGTCAGATGGACCTTTAGATTTTGGAAATAAAATGGTTGCATTTCATTCCTCCCTCAAATGCAAGAGTTTCTGCCTTATATTAAAGGCTGGCCCATAGACAGCGCCTAAGTGCGGGTGATTTGGACTGTAACAATCCAGCTGATAATTTCCTACTGTCAGAATGGAAGCTCCATTCAACCTTGTCCTTATTTCAGATCCATGTTAATGTTGTCCATTTTTCTTGTCTTTCAAACAGTTGGTGTAACCAGCTCTGATCAGTGTAGCAGCTGCCTGCATGAGAACAGGATAGTGGGTCTCAGGTACCCCATCTTCAGGCACAGAATAAGATTTAACTGTTACCTCCCGTATGTGTTTGGCCTGCTTCGTGTCTCCTTTCCACTCTCTTCTGCAATAACCAAGGAGATCGACTTCGGGTGACACACTGACATTCTCTAAACCAAGACCAAGGCACAGGTTAGTTACGATCTCCTGTCCTGCCTTTACAGGGGATGGGGAATTAGTGAATATAGAAAAAGATTACTTAGGAATCTTCTCTGAAGATAGCTGGTCCACCTGAAAGTGAAATGATAAAAACAGTGTAAAAAGGGAATTGTCAAAAGAAATATTTACTGAAAAAAGAAATGCTGGTGAAAATTAAAGCCTGCATCATAAAACCTACCATTTCAATAGTCGTGCTAAATAGTTGTATAGGCTTCTGCAGTACCAAAAAACGGCGACAAGGAAAGACATGCCTAGCTGTACTTTTACTTTTTGCCACACAAGACACAAGGATCGCCTGGTAGCTGCTGTCCAGGACTGCACCTCATGCCTTCCTGAAACAGGGATAAGAGAGAACAGGTTTTTAGTTAGGAAATAAAAAATCCAACTATGGTACCACTCAAAACAAGAAACAAAACATGCAACATAAAATATGCAGTGTATTTAGTGACTATCCTAACTTGACAAGTTTCTAGGTTTTGGGGGGCACTTGGTTCATGTTTTTCAGTTCTTCCCACAGTTTAGAAATAGTCACAATTATAAGAGAGCACGGGCTTCCCCAAAAGACTGATACCAAATAACTGTTCAATAAGGAAAGACTTACTTTGGGATGTTTTGACCAGGGAGCTGTACTGTCATTACTTTGTCATATATCAAACTTTTTAAGATGACAACTTTCTGGGAGATGTGGTCTACAAATTGGACATATAAGGCACTGTATTAGACGACTAAGCATCCTATGAATGTGCACAGGAATCAAAGGAATGTTCCTTGCCCAATGCAGGTGAGTTTAGGGTCAATTAAAAACTCAGGAGAAAGCTTCTTCCCTGGGATCTGGTGGAAAGCTCAGGAGACAGTGATAAAGGGGAGATGCTCTCACTGCTTTCCACAGACATATACCACAATGCTCACTTCTTCTTTGGCATTACAGTGAGGATTGGGAAGATTTGGGCAGTCTAAAATTAACCGAATCAAGAGAAGTATAGAGATTTAAAGGCTGTGACAAATGCAAGGTCTACTCCTGAGAAATTACCCTCTGACTGGAGGTTAGAAAATACCCAAAGTTTATGACCAGCAGTTGCTCTATTATTATTTATTTATAAATATATAAATGTATAAATTTATTTATTGACTATTATTCATTGATTGATTTAACACCAAATTTTAAGAAACTTCATGCTTTTCTTCAGGTACCTACAAGGAAGTGCCAAAAATATTCTCTAGAAGTCCAAGTATGGAACACTTAGTTCCGCACAGCAGAATGACATTTGAACTTCTGCTTTATATATTAAGACCAAGACATTCTGCTGTATCTCCTGCTTCACAGAATCAATCACAGAGTGGTTGAGGTTGGAAAGGACCTCTAGAGATCACCTAGTTCAACCCCCCTGCTCCAGGAGGGACACCCAGAGCACGTGGCACAGGGTGGCATCCAGGCAGGTTTGGAAGATCTCCAGAGAAGGAGCCTCTCTGGGCAGCCTGTGCCAGGGCTCCCATGGTCAAGTTCTTCCTCATAGGCAGATGAAACTTTCTGTGTTTGAAAATGTATCCATTACCCCTTACTCTGCTGCTGACCACACCTGAGAAGAGTTTGGCCCCCTCCTCTTTATATTCACCCCTCAGGTATTTGTACATGTTGAAAAGATCCCCTCTCAATCTTCTCTTTTCCAAGCTGAACAGGCCAAGCTCTCTTTGTCTTTCCTCGTAACAGAGGCGCTCCAGGCCCTTATCATTTTCGTTGTTGTATGTTGGACCCTCTNGCTTTGTCTTTCCGCGTAACAGAGGCGCTCCAGGCCCTTATTTTCGTTGTTGTATGTTGGACCCTCTCTCGAAGTTCCACAAGCCTCTTGTACTGGAAAGCCCAGAACGGCACACAATACTCCTGGTGTGGTCTCAATAGAGCTGAGTAGAGGGGAGGATCATCTTCTCCAGCCTGTTAACAACTCTCTTCCTGATACAGGCCAGCATCCCATTAGACTCACGCACTGAAAGAGCACTCTGCTGTCTCATGATTAACTTGTTGTCAAACAGAACTTGCAATTCCCTCTCCACAGAGCTACTTTCCAGCAGGTCAACCCCTAATCTGCACTGGTCTCCAGGGTTGTTATTAACCCTGGTCAAGGTGCAGGACTATGCAACCTGTTAGCCCGATTACTCATGGTGCTCTAGGCCTTCCCTCTGTCTTAACTCTAAACTTTATGATAGAGATCCCCAGGCCTGGTGCTGCATAAACAGCAGAGATGAACGAAGCACAAGTCCAGAGACAGCTCTACATATCCTTAGGCATGCCCTTCCTAGACCCGCTACCCATGGGGCTCTAGGCTTTCTCTTTCTCTCAACCCTAACCCTAGCCCTAACAATAAGCCTGAGGCTCCAGGCCTAGCACGACATAAATGGCAAAAATGTTCCTAGCACCAGTTTAGATACAGTGCTACATTTCATTTGGCATGCCCTTCCTAGACCCACTACCCATGGGGTTCTAGGATTTCTCTCTCCCTCAACCCTAATCCTAGCCCTAACCACAACCTTAGCCCCAAACAAAACCTAAGCCTGAGGTACCCAGGCATCCCTAGCATCGCATGAACAGCAAAGATGGCCATGTTATCCATCTGGATATAGAACTACATTTCCTTTGGCATGTCCTGCCTAGACCCATGGTCTGTGGGGCACTAGGCTTTCTCTCTTTTAACCCTAACTCTAGTCTTAACCCAAAGCCTGAGGCGCCGGGCTTAGCACTACATAAATGGCAAAAATCTTCGTAGCACAAATCTGGATACAGGCATGCCCTACCTAGGGCAGAAAATGTAGCACTGCATCCAGATGGTAGGGCATGCCTACCTAGGGCAGGACACTCACAGTCCATGGGGATCTAGGCTTTATCTTTTAAACCTAACCCTAGNAAAAATCTTTGTAGCACAAATCTGGATACCGGCATGCCCTACCTAGGGCAGGACACTCACAGTCCATGGGGATCTAGGCTTTATCTTTTAAACCTAACCCTAGCCCTAACCCTAATACTAGCGCTAAACCTAATCTAAGCATGAGGTGCCCAGGCCTAGCACTGCATAAAACAGCAAAGATTGCCCTAGTACCCATTTGGATATGGTACTATATTTAATTTGGCATGCCCTTCCTACATCCACTGCCCATGGCACTCGAAGCTTTCCCTCTCTCTCTTAACTCTACCCCTAGTCCTAACCTAACAATTAGCCTCAGGCTCCAGGCCTAGCATGACATAAATGGGAAAAATTTTCCTAGCATCAGTTTAGATACAGTGCTACACTTCCTTTGGCATTTCATAGGTCCTTCCTAGACCCATGTGCTCTAGGCATTCCCTCTCTTTTAAGCCTAACACTAGCCCTGCAGTAGTCTAACCACAACCCTAGCCCTGAATTAAACCTAAGCCTGAGCTATCAAGGCCTAGCACTGCATAAACAGCAAATATCATCCCAATATCAGTCTGGATATAGCACTACATTTCCTTTTGCATGCCCGTCCTAGACCCATGGTCTTTGGGGCTCCAGTCTCTCTCTCTTAATGCTAACCCTGTCCCTAACCCTAAGCCTCAGACTCCAGGCCTAACCCCACATGAATGGCAAACACCTTCGTAGCAGCAGTCTAGATATCGTATTACATTTCCTTTGAATTGCCCTAATGGACTGCCCACAGTCCATGGGGCTCTAGGCTTTCTCTCTCTCTTAACCCTAACCCTAGCCTAGGGCCTAAGGTCCCGAGCCCCAGTAATGACAAAACAGCAAAGATGGTGCTAGCAACAGTCTGGTTAGAGCACTACATTTCCTTTGGTATACCCTTCCTAGACCCACTGCCTATGGGGCTCTAGGTATTCCCTCTCTCAATTCTAATCCTAGCCCCAGCCCTAGCCAAAGCCTGAAGTCCCAAGCCCCAGGCACGGCAAAACGGGAAAGATGGTCCTAGCATCCACCTAGATATAGCACTATATTTACTTTGGCATGCCCTTCCTAAGTCCATGGTCCATGGGGCTCTAGGCTTTCTCTCTCTCTTAATCCTAACCCTAGCACTGACACTAACCCTATCTAGCCTAAATTGCAGCTTGCAAGCAGCAGTCATGGCAAAACAGGAAAGCTGATCCTAGCACCACTCTGGATAAAGCACATTCCTTTGTCATGTCTTTCCTAGACCCTCAGCCCATCAGGCTCTAGGCTTTTTTCCTCTTTCTTAACCTTAACCCTAAGCCCAAGGTTCCAAACCTAGCACTACATAAATAGCTAAAATGTTCACAGCACCACTCTGGACATAGTGCTACATTTCCTTTGGCATTCCCTTCCTAGACCCACTGCCCATGGGGCTTGAGGCTTTCTCTCTCTTAACCAAAAACCTCAGCCCTAACCATAATTCTAGCCTAAGCCTGAGATCCCGGGTCCCAGTTATGGTAAAATGGGAAAGAGTGTCCTAGAAGCAGTCTGGATAGTGCTACATTTCCTTTGGCATTCCCTTCCTAGACCCACTACACATGGGGCTTGAGGCTTTCTTTCTGTCTTAAGCATCTTAAAAGATAGGAAATATTTTTTACTTATTACAATAGGCAGCAAAGCACCATCACTAAGAGTCAGTAATGGCATTTCTACTGAAAACTCTAGGGCATTCCCACTTTTACCATATACACTTATTGTTCACAGAAGCCAACAGATAAATTTTTCAATAGGAAACAGAAACCAGCCAAATTCCAGCCAACAAAACAAGAATTACTAATAGAAGTCAGTCCTGGCAGAATCAAGTTACAGTATTTTATTCTCTCTCTGCTTTAGGACAAAATCATCAACATTATAAACCTCAATCACTGTAAATTGCTAAATCTTCTGCCAACTTTGAGACAGCTTTTAAAAGCTTATAGATGCTGTTCAGTCCATTGAACCATGAATATCTGGCATTTACATTTTCAAACTATTGCACAAAACGCAATAATGGTTGAAATAAAAGTCATCAACAGCAAGTTAAACATATGGTATCAAAAGGAAGATGCAGCAGACTCATTTCACTACTTCTCATGACCGTGTGGATACTCTATGATCTAGAGCAAACTGCAAATACAGAAAGCTATGGCCACTCTATCTGCTTGAAAGACACACTTGGTGCCTACCAGAAACGTGTGCACATAGCCTTACCATACAATTTCTTCTGTTAACCATTCTTATAGAATAAAAGACATAAGGTTTGCATTAGCATATGCTTTTAAGTTAAATCAAGCAATATCTTTGAAAAGCTTTTGCTAGTATTAATCCTGCAAACAAAGGCTCCTTCCAAGGTCCGTGGTTAACAGGTGCACAAGCAAGGAGCTCTCAGGGAGTGCTGGGAAGTGCCAGCTCGCCAACTGCGATACGAAACATGAATCACCAGAGAGCACCCTACAACTGAAAACTGCTCATCCATTTTTGTTAATCAACATCAAAGAAAATGCTATGATTGAATACTGCACCTCCGGTTTTACTTAAATTTAGGGGCTTTATAACTAGAAACTGCTCTAATAAAAAGGCTAAATGGAAGATGAGGGGGGTAAAAACCTGCAAAAAAAATGATGTGGGCTGTTTTTATTGCATTTTGATTGCAACATGCACTGGACTTCATAATCTTTCCCTCCTGTCATGGATTGACACACACTGTTCAGGTAGGACTTTGTGATTCATTTCCACCCGCAGTGCTTATGTCAGACTTAGAAATGTAATTATATATTTTTTTCAAGTCAGTGAAATTTAGAAGTGGCAGCTGAATCACAAAGTGCTCTTGGTAAAGGCATGAAGAAAAAGTCAGAAAAAAAAGGGCTGCTTAAAATAGATCCTTCCTCCCCCTCCAAGATCCTTCAGAAACTAAAGAGCAATTTAGCTGGAACAAAAGTGTACAACAGGGTGAGGGGAGAGGAGCAAAATATCCCCCTGTATTTCTAACACAATCCATGCCCAGCCATCCCCTTCTCCAGCCGGCAGCCACAGCTGGGTGGTCTTGTGCTGGGCTCACATCCCTTGGGAGCCATCCATGAGCACCGCCACATGGATGAGCCTCCTCCAGCTGCGAGTCCGGGGACTCGTAACAATCTTAAGATGCGATTTGAAAGAAGAGGGCTCAAACAGTGCTAAATTAAGGGTTGATAACAGTGTTTATCTTGCCATGCAAGAAGCATGCTGTGTTTTCCTTTCATGCCACATCATCAGTTTCCTGCTAGTGTCAAGTCTGAAGCCTTACCCCCTACAAGGGCAGCAGGAGACACGTGCAAAAAAATCCAAATGTAAAAAACGCTGACAGAAAAATGATGAGTAGGAGTCTTCTGTAACACACTACTTTCACACACAGCTCTCTTTAAAGGGCTCTAAAGAATTAGCCTCACACTCAACTCCCTCGCAGTTTTTTTTGAAAGTCTGCCACCTTAAAAAGTAATGTTAAAGGTAACTAATTCCTCCCAAAGTACAAGTCCTTCTCCTTTAAAGAGGGAAGCAGAGCACAAGACCCACTCCCTCCTGGGTCTGGGACCCCTGCTGATCCCGCTTGGGTTGACAGAGCGCCAGGAAGGGACCAAGACCCCTGGATCTGCAGACCCATGGGAAGTGTGTCAGCATTGCTCCAGGCTTTCTTCAGGGTAATGGCAATGTGTTCCTCGGGTCCCCAGAGCACCCCAGAAATACCATAACCCCTCTCAAAAGAGCAACTCCTGCAGCAGAGCAGACCAAGCACAAACCAAAGCATGGGGGAAGCGCTGCTCGATTCAATGGCGATCTCATTAGCAAATCTTTTCTTTATGAAGGAAAGCAACATCAACTTGTACCGTGGCACTAAGTAAGCTTCTGCCCTGCAACAACCTGAGCTGAGAGTCGCTGCCTGGTATAAGAAAGCAAGGAGAACAGGCAAAGATGGCAACCGCCAGGGAAGTGACTTGACTTACCAAAAGTTCAATCGTGCCAACCAATCAGATCTCAACTTCTGCACAAAACCGCACTGACAGAAAGGAACACAGTCAAAATATAACTAGAATCATGCAACCACCTAGAAAACCGGGTAGTTTCTGTTGTGTTTAAGTTCACTGCTTTCAAGAAAGTATTTACACAGCTGACGTGTTAGAGTTCCCTCAAGTATTCCCGCAATCCTTATCCCCTTTCTGCAAGAATCACTCGGAAAAATAAAGCAGAAAGGCAAACTCACATTGCCTCCCTGATCTTCAGCAGGACCCCAATGGGTTGCTGCGAACACCTCTACCCTGTTGCAGCACTGACTTGCACCTACTCCGTGGCAACAAGCATGAACACTTCTTACCAGCTCCACAATTAACCAAAACCCACCCTGCTGCATTGTTTTAAAAAGAAAAAAACAAATCTATCTATATACAGAAGATATTAGTGCATGCCCTTGCCTGCATAGGCCATTTGCTCCCTACCAGAACAAAAGGAAAACTCGGTTATTGATGCTCTTTGAAATCTGGCTTCTTTTCTGAAGACTCAGGATGTGCCATCCTGGGCCTTCAAAGCATTAAAGATACACTTTCATTTATGGATGGGAAAAAAAACCAACTCAATAGAAGCCTTCAGAGATTTTACAGTCCAGAATACAGTTCATACCACAAAAAGTACTTCATTAAAGCTTTTATTCCCAACTATGATTAAAAAATAATAACCTTTACAAGACAAAACTCCTAAAATTTCTGCTCTTGTGATGATTCCTTTTGTTAAGATTTGGAAAAAAAACTCATTCCTCCTTCAGAAATGCTATTTCAATGCCTGTACACTTCAAATAACACTTCTACAGATGCACTAAATCGCATGATTTCAAGGAAGCCCATTCTGTGGTTCTTGTTATGCTGCTGAACTTCACATTGAGTCATCCCTAACACTGCTCAGGTTTGTTTTATTTGATCTGTTCACAGACACAGCTCTTCAAAATCCCTTTTATATATATATATATTTTTTTTACTCTGGCTACACTGAATTCAAACTGACAGTGTAAAGAAAATATTTGGTACCTGAATATCTTCATATGCTATAGTTTAACCAAAAGGCTAAGTGGTAAGAATAGCTTGGCTTTTTTCATTGGTTTTTCTAGATGACTGAAGCTCTGGTACAGGGGAAAAAAAACAAATCGAGACTTTTGGAACAAGAGTTTCTTTCCTCTTTATCTTGTTTGCTCAACAGCACAAGGCTTCCACCTGCAGCCCTTCCCCGTACATAAGAGACTGATGGGGTTGATCCTCAACAGCCCTGACGAGTTGCCTCTCATCGGGCTCCAGCAGCAGCGCTCTGGGGAGGAAACACCCCTCAGACGGCCGCCAGCGAGTCACCAGCCCCTCGGTGCCCACCAGCCAGCCTACTCCTAAGGAACATTCAACAGCTTGAAGAGACCTTCGCTGACGTGCCAAGACTTGGAGGAGAAAACAAGGAGAAATACACGGCCACTGGGTAAGGAATTTCTGCCCATCAGATAAACAATCATCCCTGGGGATAGCTGGGGAAAAACAACAACATCAAGGAACCTATGACTAACAAAGCTCAAGTATCTGAGCGTGCTTCCCAACTCCGTAGCTTCAGTAATCACTGCTAGTTCTTGCAGACAGCAAAGGCCCTTTCCAAGGGCTTGCTGAGCTTTGCTGTAATGAAGCACCCTGCAGAGCAATGTATCTTTAACCTGGAGTAATAAGCCACATCACTTGGCCATCTGCCAGATCACGAAGCCCGTGCTTCCCCTCCTCCGGGTACAGGAAGAGGTTATTCCAGCCATGCAGTATATCCGCTTGGGAGCATCTCTCCCTCTTTCCAAGGCATATTAGAAACAGAAAAGCTAAATATCAAAGTTGTCACTTTGAATGCAAATGACAGAAACAACTCTCACATCCCTCAGCATGTAACCTGAGGAAAGTTAAAACTTGAGCTTTATTCTGGAGATTTGCTACTATCAGCATGGATGCAGCTGCAATTTTTTTTTTTTTGATCTGTGCTCTCTCTTCATCTTTAAAAGGCATCAGACCCAACTTGACATTTCTGAATTAGCTTGCACATATGTGAGTTCCTCTGCCAGTTTCTGGGTTCAGTGGTTTACTCTGCACTTTCCTAAAATCTTGAGCAATAAAAGCACGCAGAAAGGTAAAATCAGCTGCATTAGGATAAGTCCAATTTTAAATTACAAAGCTCCATGTAATGCCAAGAA
This sequence comes from Crypturellus undulatus, assembly GCA_013389825.1. NCBI lineage: Eukaryota > Metazoa > Chordata > Aves > Tinamiformes > Tinamidae > Crypturellus > Crypturellus undulatus. The sequence goes on from VWPW01000167.1 coordinate 1,211,054, forward strand.
AACCTAGTTAGAACAGATGTTACACAAAGACATGATTTAAGAAACAAAACACTCTTGATAGGATTTCTGACTGCTGTGACTGCTAATAAACGTTTTAGTATTACTGTTACAAGCATCTCGATGTCAAGAGAAGCTTCAAATGAAGTGGTCGGGAAATCAGTCCCAGGGGCTAAGAGATCACATGATCTCTGATGCGTTAGCCTATTATTGCAATTACTAAAAGCTTGACAGGTGGAAAGGTCTACATGGAATACAAATTATGCAGGTCTGTCAAAATTTGGGTACATGCAACCTCTGCACATCAAGCTTTTTACAATGGAGCTGGTAGCTTGCAAAGGGATCGCTTTTTTCAGTTGCAAACTAAAAAGAATTCAGAATTTTGGACCCAGTACCTGGCAGTGTCATTTTCCAAAACGCACAATGACACAAATTCACCCATTTTAAAATCCCAGCCTTTGACAAACATGCCACAGCTAAAATTTGCACACGGGAAGTGACGTGAAATGAAACTGGAACTGAAGATTACTGAACAAATCAGCAGATCCCTCCAGTAAAGTCATGGTAGGTCCTGCACATTACTAAAAACCACGCTCAGAACAGAACTGGGAGAAGCCAGTAAAACATCTCCTTGTCACAGAGAAAAGCTTGAAGCAAGTGTTTAAGCTTGTAGAAAGGAGGAAACCCCACTGAAGCTGTGCATGCTCGGCAAAGAAAGCGATAAATCTGCAAGAGTAGCAGCTTACCTGTGGGCAGTGCCAAGCACCTTGCTTCCTCACCGCCCAGATACTAGGAAAAAAAAAAAACAGTGATATTCAAAGCCCTGTCTGCACCATTATTGCGAATGCCAGCACNAAAGGAGGATTTTTGACAAACCCCACTGAAGCTGTGCACGCTCGGCAAAGAAAGCAGTAAATCTGCAAGAGTAGCAGCTTACCTGTGGGCAGTGCCAAGCACCTTGCTTCCTGCCCAGATACTAGGAAAAAAAAAAAACAGTGATATTCAAAGCCCTGTGTGCACCATTATTGCCAATGCCAGCACAGGAGGATGTTTTCAAAACAGTTAAATTACAACCACGTTCTTCTCCTCTCTTATGGTGGGACACCATGACTACATGGCTCAGCTGCCCAGGGCCAGGAGGAGGAAGATCCTGGTGTTTCTGGAAACTCAAACTCATTTGCTTGTGCAATCACGCAAGCTCACACATTTTCAGACATTAAGCTCAAGGAAAACTGTAAGATCACCCTGACAGATCTTTTCATGTCTGTCATCATATCCTTGGTTGACAAGATGTGAGGATTCAGCCGCAAAGTGCTGTCTAAAAAAAAAAGAAAAGATGGAAAATCCTCTTGCTGAATGGGAAACCTTCACCAGGTAGTCAGGCAGCTGGTCCAAAAGTTACAAAAAGCAAACAGGTTACATCATGAAGGAAAAGAGGAACTCGGAACTATGAAAATTAAGTAACTTATTCAGGAGACCAGATAAGAATGCAGATATCCATAAGCCATATGAAAAGCACCTGCATTTCACATGCTGAACAGCATTTGCTCTTGAAAATCCATTCTAACACTCTCATCCTTTACCCCTTACTTTCAAAACACCAGAAATATTTTATATATACAAAACCCTACAACTGCAGCTTTTTTCATGATACTGCACGATCATAATTCAAGTCATAATTAACTTATTTGTCCAGCAGTAAAGACCTGAGCAGTATTCTCGAGGAACAAACTGCAGCAGCGGGAAAGTCATTTTCTGAGGCTCAGAGCTGAAACACGTCGTTTCTTCCCGCTTCGCACACCTCACCTCTGTCATCGCCTGCGGCAGCGGCTCGGAGGGCCCAAGGGGGGACAAGTGCCCAACTCGGGGGTGCAGGAGGCAGAGCGGCGGGCACCGCAGGAGCTCCGCGCTCACGCGGCCGAGCACCAAGGCAACCTGCTGCTTTCGCGGCTTCGCGAAACGGGCGCAGCGCCGCCAAACAAGCAACAGCACATCCCCAAAAACGCGCAACTTGCAGGACCCCCCCCGCCCCCCCGTTGCCTCTCGCCTACAAAAGCTCCCTTCGCTGAGGCAGGAAGGGACCCACGACACCACGAGCCACCGGCAGCCCGTCGGCACGCTGGAAAGGAAACACGTCCATCTTCCTGCCTCCAGCTTCGGGCCCACCTTCCCTTACAACCTACCCCTGCGGCCCCGGCTCACCTGCGCTCCCCGCGCCTCCCGCGCCCGGCGCCGTCCCGCGGGCAGCAGCGGGGCGGTCCCCGCCCCGCTGCTGCCC
>VWPW01000167.1:1213365-1257883 GCA_013389825.1 Crypturellus undulatus
GGGGCCCGCGGGCGCAGCAGGGGCCGCCCGCCCGCGCGGCGCCAAGCGCCGTTTGCTGCAGCGCGCGGCGGGGCGGTTTGAGGAGGAGGCGCTTTTAAGCGAAACGCGGAGAGGCCCCGCAGTGCCTCGCGCAGGTGTTTTCGTCGCCGCTTTCCACTGGGCTGGGCTGGGGAAACGTGCGAAGTGCTGAGGTGCCAAGCCATCGAGGGCGTTAATAGAAAGCAATTCGTGAACGGTCATGTCCAGGTGAAAGAAAAAAAAATCTTAAGTTTAAAAAAAAACAACTAGGAATAGCAAGAGTAAATATTTGTCTGAAAAGGCCTGAGGCTGTAACTTAAGTGCCACTCCACAGAAATATCCATTCTGGAAAAAGCATGTTGTTAAGTGTGCGATGACTAAGCCTCATTACCCCGACTTGGGGCTGAGGTCGCTCTCAGTTTGGACACCCAGGTTTTGGTGTCCCCTCGGCCTCGGACTCCCTCTCCCCGCTCCTGCCTCTTCCCTCCGGTGCCTCTTGGGCCCGGCTGTTTTTCAAGGGTTTAGCCTCGGGTTTCCTCTGTGTGTGTGTGTGCTCCAACCCAGGCAGGAGCGCTGGGATTTAACCCACGGCTTCCCGGCGTGGACAGCCCCGAGGGTTGATGTTTATCTACGTGGCTGCTGACTCACGGGGAACGACTCGCACGCACGCGGTACCACGCTGTGGAGCAACCAGCGCGTTGGCGGCTCCTCGCGGCTCCAGCCTCTCTCCTCGCGGGCCGGGCACTTCTCCAGCTCCATCCGGAGAGGAGCTGAGCCCTGCGCCCCTCAGCCACCAGGGAGGCCCCTCCGCCTGGGAGGCGGTTAGCAGAGGTGGAGCGCACCTCGAGGACGGGAGGCCCAGCGCTCAGCGCGTCGCGCAGCAGGCCCGAGCCATTTCCTTGACCCGAGCAAGAGTCAAGACGCAGGCAGGAGCGAGAGTCGGTCTAGGCCTGGTCAAACCCCGGATCGAGTGCCACAGGCGGCGCTGAAGCTGACTGGAAGGCAGCTTCGGGAATGGATCGTAGTGTCAAAGTGCATACAGGCTGCCGCAGGGATTCACGGAGGTTTGTCTGCGGATGAGCTTTCCGAAAGCGTCTTGGGAAGCCATGTGGGCAGCTGGAGAAGGTGCTAGTTGGCTATGGAGCTAAACGTTTTCTGCAGAACTAAAGCCTCTCTTGCTTCAGCTCTGAATAAGAAGGAGGCTCCAAGGAGGTGAAAGGAAAACTCCGGGGAGATCAGCCACAGAGCAGCTGAAGTTTGGTTCTCCCCATCCGGGGTTGCTGTTCATTGCGAACAGTCAGGATACTCAGACGAGGTTACGTGCAGAGGGCGAGTCTCTGCTGCTGCAGGATATTGATGATACGTCCTGCTTTTTGGAGGAAAAGCTGAGCTCTTTCCCACAACCTCCTCCCTGCGTGTTTCTCCAGACCACAGCATCTCCAAGTTGCAAGCATGACTGCCACCACCTCCCTCCGCTTGTAACCACTCGTTATGACTCTGTGGCTGTTTCAGCAAAAGCCTATGCTGAAAGCCACACTAAACAAGTATGAAGATGCTTTAACGGGCCCTATTTAGACTGAGAAAGCAGCAGCAAAAGCAACTGCTTGTTCATACCCCATCTGCAGGCAACGAGCAGAACTGTAACTGTGCTCAGAGCACAGACACAGTTGGAAAGGACCACAGAAAATACCCACTGAGACAAGGGCAATGCCCTCCCACTGCATAAAACTTGTGGGGAGCCTATATAAAGAGGTGGTAAGAGTTCAGCTTTCCAAGTCCATTAATAACAGCCAGGAACAATTCATCTAGCATCACTAATTACTACTAATGCCAAATATATTCTGAAGTATAGGTAAAAGCAGTGCCCATGAAGCTACAGCCTCCATCACAGGAGCTTCCCGAAGCCGATCACCGCCTCGATGAGGCTGTGAAATCTGGAGCTGAGCACCACAAACTCACCAGTGCCTCTCTTTGCCTGGTTAATTCTGCTTCTTTTTTCTTGCTCGGTGAACAGTTCTCTGGTTTTACTTGTGTTTCTGTCATGTCGTCTCTGCATCTCCTCCCCGGAGCAGCTTCCTAGCCGGCTTTTGCTCTCCTGATTTGTCTCGCTGGGGCAGAAAACGAGGCTCTGCAGACTCAGTTTGTCTGTACAGATCAACAAACCGAACGGATCTGACTTCCTGTTTCATTTCCGTTAAGCTTTTCAAAGTTACACAGGGCTGTGTACGCTTCTCCATATCCAAGCCGCAAGAAAAAAAAAATGAGCGTAACTCAGCTATTTATAAAGGTCACGTTGTTGCCTCCCTGCCCATCTTCCAAGCTGTCTGAGTGCTGGAGACCATAGGGTGATGTTCAGGCACTGTAAGTGATGGCTTCTCACAGAGACACATGGTGCTACCTCTTCTTTTCTACTACTAGCGAAGTATTTAGTGTTACTACCAAGCAACCACTGCCGGGCCGGGGGGACCCTGAAGAGGAAGCAGATGGTCCACCCGAACGAACATCCCGTCTCTGTTAGCTGTGGACCCTGCTGTGCAGAAGTGAGGTTTGCACGGGGACAGTCGAATCACTTCACAGGTACAGGATTTTTAATAAGACTGAGCAAGGTGTCCTTTGAGGGAGTCTTTCACACCCCCTTCTCACCAATCATTTAAACGGTCTCTCAGCACACTAAGGCTACTCATTTTTAAATAAAATAAAATCCAGTCTCCTGCTCTGAAGATACCTACAACTTCTTGTTTCAGAGAAGGAAGCAACTGTTTTCCTTGCCAAACTAGCTGACCGTTGCACCTTGTTACAGATGGATTAAGAAAACCTGCTGGAAATCATATGACTCATGTGACAGTTTCCCTTTTACTGCGAGGTTGACCTTCCTTTCTTTTATTAAGCTTCTTTGCTAAATTCACTCTTCAAACAGCGTATTTTCCTTCTATCCTTCTTGGATCAGGAGCATTCACTTACAGCAATAAGGGAAAGTTCAAAACGGGGGGTGGGATGATGACTTTTGCTTACATTACGTGATTCTTTCTGTTGAATCCCAGAGTCAGAGGCTAAAGCTGTTCTCCCTTCTCCAGCTCAAGGCTTGGCCTCCTGACTACAGGTGTGCAAAGTCTTCCTACTTCCTCTTTGAATGTGATGGAAGTAGAAGAGAAAAAAAAATCTGTCTTTTAAGAGTTCGTTTGCTGCCTTTGACACTCAGCTGCTACCATATATGTATATATAATGTATATATATTGTGTATATATATGCATGGATGTCTGTATGCATCTTTCTGCACCTATTATCTCTGTTCTGTTTCTACTAGCAGACCAAGATAATTCTGAGAGGGGAAAAACATGTGGGGTGGCTCCCTTCTCTGAGGGGAGGTTTGGAAAGAAAACTAGTGGGACGGAGAAAAAGAAACACCACATATGGCGCTTCTCTTTTCATTTACTTCCTCAGAACATTTTTAATAAAGCAAAATAAGCAAGCTGTCTTGATTAAATGGTGGAAATAATTTATTTTTGCCACTGCACTGGATTCCCTTTTATTGTCTTCAGTTCCTCTCTTGTACTTCCTCATCCATTTTGACGGGTAGGTAGGTTTGTTCCTTCCCTCCCAAAAAAGCAGAGCGTTTGTCACTGTTCACGCATCCTCTTTTCTTCATTTTCCACCTTCTCTATCCCATACCATATTTTTCCAGACAGGTGTAGCTGCTTCACCTGGATGACTCCTTAACAACGTTACCCAAGCAGGATGCATGAATATTTACCCGAGCTGTGCACATCTGTAGCCCTGTGAGTGTCTTTTAGAGCATGGTGAGAATCATCTAATGTTTTGAACAGCTGGGATCTAGGAGCTTTGTGGAGTTTGGGAAAGCAATATCCTTGTTGTTCCTATGAGTTCAGGGGACGGGTGGAGGGGAGGAGGAGGCAGACTAGAGTCTTCTGCACCTCTTGCTGCAGGAAAAGTCCAGCTGAGCTTTGTAACTGGACTAAATTACAGACAGTACAGAAAAAAAAGCCTCATTTTTTATTAAGCTTTACTAAGGCAGGGTTGTGGGGAGAATAGGAACAAAAAGCCAAACCCTAAAATGGAGGAAATATTTTTGCCATGCAAAAGGCAGTGACCACCTGGACTGATATGGTCCACCAAGTAAGAATGGCTGTTTTGCCAAGTAGCCAGTGTTTGCGTGCTTGCATGTTTGCGCTCTTTATCGCCTGCACAAGCTGACAAGGAAATTTCCTTTGGCCACCCCCGCACTTCTGTGGCTGCTGTTATCTGGCTGCCTCTCCTGCCCGTGACATTCCCCTGTGGTTGTGCGAGAGGCAGAGGCTGAGCCCTGCGTTTTATTGCACAACAGCTCAACGTGGTCGCTTGCCCGGCAGCAAACGGTGGTAGGATTTGGAAGCCCCCACGATTTGGAAGCCCCCACGTAGGGTGCCATGACGGCTGCCTTGGAACAGGAGGCACAAATGTTTAGAGAGGCAGCAAACGCTTGAGGCACTTTGGTCCAGAGTTGTGGGCAATTTCATCTCTATTCCTGAGCTGTCCCCTGTTCTCTGTTACCCAGAAAAAAACCGCTCTGTTAGGAACGTTACTTGATCACTGGCAACTCTCTGCTTGCACATCTGGTCTGCCAAGGTGCTGCAGCACGCAGGGGCACAGTGGCCAGCAGGTTGTCCTTTCACTTCACCAGACCGATAATGAGACAACTGTCCTGGGCACAGGAGGGTTTGGGAAGCATCAGGCAAGTTGTTAATGCCCAGTTGCCTCCCACTGAGTTGTAGATTGGAGCACAACTTCCCCTGGATTTCCCTTCTGAAGGAGAAGCAGCAAGCCACTTCCTCTTACCTCTGCTAAGAACAACAATTATCCTCAATATTTTTTTTAATATGCTAAGAACTAATATAATGGCTAATAATGACTTTTTTCACTGAAAAGCAAAGCAGGATCACTAAGGGGAAAAAAAAGTTCATTCTTTTCAGAGGAAGGGGTTGCCCCAAATGAAAATACAGCATGTCATCAATGAAAAGAATAAATTTAATTTTCTTCAGACTTAGCAGAAAGCGAGAAGATGAAATGGCTGTAAAAATGCAGGCCTCAGAGAGAGGGAAGCAGCCTGTACGGGGCGGAGCAGCAGCGCCGATGGAAAAGTCACCGCGTGGCAGGGCTGGAGAGCAGACGTGCCTCTTTTCATAATGCAGTTTATTGATCTAAAAGGCTTCCAGTAGGAGCAGTAACCAATGATTTTCCTTTCTAAAAGGTTATTGTGCAGGCTGTTCGTTTGCTTATCCTAAATTACAAAGATAAACATCCATGTTCTCTCTGACGTTTCTTCCCTGCCTCCCAACAGAATCACCATCTACTCTGAGCTGAAACTAATGCATGAACTTCACTTAGTAGGTCAAAACAACCTACTGCTAAGCTAATATTTACTATACTTGTCTATATGCCCAGCAATATAGAAGGAGGAGGGTATTAATGTCTTTTAACTATTAGAGGAGGCAGGAGTTCAGAGGATGAAATTTTATTTTTGCTCTTGCCAGCATTTCATGCATCTTCAGAGAATACATGGGGGGGAAGAAGTAAATTCTTCTCCCTATATTTGAAGTGAAGCGTGAAGACTGAAAATGAAAGAAATTGAAAATACCACCGTGATGGAGAGACTCTTCAGTAAAATACACTGCACCGCTGTGATGACAGGCAGTGGCCCCAACCCACTCTGTAGTCAGTGAATAAAAAGACAGAGTTCTTCTACTTACAGATGTTTGGCACCTTCTTCACAAATCATGGGAAGGATTTTATGACTTTTTCCCCATATTTTCCATGATTTTTATGGATTGTACTCTATTTGATATTCTATTATCTGATATGCAAACAGTAGGATTTCTCCTTTTCTGGCAATTAAGTGATATTGATTTCACTTTAAGAGAATAGCCAGAATACGGAATGTAAAATGAAATTTTCTAGCTGTTCTCATATGGCTTCTGCTCCAATACACAGACACACACACAAATTTCCCTGGATCCATCTTCCTACACAGAAATTTTGTCTCAGTGGAATTTGGCTTTGGATATTTATATGGGATTTCTGGACATCCTTTGGCCTTGGAAAAAACATGGTTCCACCCATCATGTCAGGCACCCGGAGATCCCAGACAGAGAAATCTTTCTTCCAAATACAGGAGAAGGAGAGCTGAATCTTGGATTCTGCTTTATTGCTTCAAATTCATTTCTAGACTTAATCACATCCTCTGAGCAACTGCGATTTAGGTGACACCAGTGTCACACTGCTCCCTGTGGCACTTCAGACTGACCGGAGTGCTTTGAGTATTTGAAGATACTGCTCAAAGCTACTACCAGATTTGTATGGAGAGTTTTAAATTTAAAAAGCTTAGCAACTGTACAATCTTATAATGACATCCTTATGTCATAGATTTTATTCGAAACCTTCAGTGGTTTCCACTGTGTCAAGCACATAAACACGCAGCGCGTTGACAGGAGAAGGGATGCGAGGGAGAGCAAGGGACCTCGCGCCCGCTGCTGCGAGGAGAGCGGGCTGCTGCACCACGGGCAAGCAGGAACTCGCGAGGAACAGGACGCGCTGCTGTCGCAGCTCTTAAATGCAGAGCCTTGGCGTGGAAACGCCGGCAAAGCCGCGTTCGTAGGGTCTCTGCCAGCGTGTCCCAGGTTCGGGAAACACTCCACCTCAGCACGTTTCAACAAGCTGGGGCAAACAAGGGTGTCCTGCCACTTTCTCCAGCTGGTATAAGTTACTGGAACACTTTCCTAGAAGGCAAACAAGTGTAAAGTCGCTGGATTTTAATTTTGAATTTTTCTGCAAGAGCTGTGCAATGCAAAGCTATGGCTTCTGCTAGTGAAGCCACTCTGCAATCAATTGCGTCGTTGCAGCTGAAAAAACAAACAAACAAAAAGAAAAACAAACAAGAAAACCAAACATCTTTTTGTACGTGTTCTGCTGTGCTTGTTTTTTGCAGAGGACCATAGGAGCGGTCCCTCCTCCGCTGACCTTCCAGTGTTACTCTGACATAAAGCGCACTAGCGTGACTCAGTGTGACTAAAACAGCATCATGGTCGGGTAAATATAATGTATTTATATTTCCTTTCACTGATAATACTTTCAGGAGATAGGCTTCAGAAGGAGCTACACCCAATAGTAAAATAATTTGTACTCAATAAACAAATACGGAGAGTGGCTATAAAGCCAGACTGGAACCCAGCCAGAAATGAGCCACTGTTTTAAAGTAGTGACATGTCAGCTGCAAGCGAACAGCTCACACAAGCGAGACATTTGTATAGTCAAGCTAGCAGGAGGCAGAAAATGTCAAAGTTAAGGATACAGATGTTACTAGAATTTGAAAACTGGACCACCTCTGTATCCATAAAAGGATCTTTTCTTTTTAAAAACTTTTTTTTTTTGGTCAAAATGTAACATTATCTTTGTCTTGTTGTACAGATTAATTGAAATATTTTGAAAAAGCAGTCTGATTAGGCAAATACACTCTACCCGGTTGCCATGCCCTGTATTTGCTCCGTCAAGAAACATGTCTGGCGCAAGCCTCAGCTTTAGCAGTATGCTAAGAGCGAGGGTTCAAGAGCTATTGCCTCAACAGGAGACCATATTCCCACACAGCTCTCTTAATGTGCCACTTGAGTGTCTTCTTTCTTCCAGAAAAAGGGATTTCTACATCTCCCTTGCTATGAACAAATAGGAAAGAACTAAATACCAAATCCATATTGTTAGGGAAAAGCAACTCATTGCTCAATGCTGAGCAATAGGATGGCTCAGTCCTTCATCCTCTACACAGTCTGCTCTGGACACAGCACTAAATCTTTACGAGCAGGCAACAGGGTCACCAGTCCCCTGGTGGTTTCCTCCCTACCAAGACCAAGCCTGTTGTAACTCCTCACATTTATCTTAAAACTAATAGAAGTGAGAAGTGACAAACTAGAAAAACAGGACTATTAGTAAAAAAAAACATACCCAGGTGGTCTAGGAACAGATCAGGAAAGCAACTGAAGTGTTCCTCGGGAGTCCTCAGTGGTGGAACAGCACTCCATTTATGCCTGATCTGATGGAAAACTGTTCCCCTTGCCTCCTTGATCTTTTAAAACTGACAAAATGTATCTAACTCAACCTTTGTGAAAGATTACCCCTCTGAAATCTGGCCGCTAGTAGAGAAAAAAAAATATTTCTTGAATATTTGTCAAATCAACCTTTATGGATTCGAGAGGAGTATTTGAGTCTAATCAAGTCACTTGCAATACTAACCACGCTGCAACTGGCAAAGTCACATCACACAAGCAGGGATCAGAACAGACATATTTGAAGGCCAACATTGTCCATGCCTGTTCCTGAGAAGGTTCACTTATTTTTAATGGTAAGCTTCTTAGTAAGACACATGCAACCACTTCCTTTGTGTGTCTGCCTTGCCTTCTTTTATGTGTCTAGCCTTGTTAAAGTGGTTTCTTGATATATTTTGGCTGTCTTAAATTGAATTGGACATAGCACGTTCAGCTTCTCCAAGAAGCCAAGAGGTTCAAGCTTAGGCAATTTGATGGCCGCTACAGGACAAAGACCAGTGCTGCTTGGCAGAAGAAGGTGCAGATGGAGCCAAATCCTGCCTGATGCCAGTGACCCACTCGGAACAAAGACATCAGCACAAAACCACAGAATCACAGGTTGGAAGGGACCTCTACAGATCATCTAGTCCAACTCCCTTGCTCAAGCAGGGACATCTAGAGCACATTATGAGTGACTCATTTAGGAGAAACTTCCATTAGAATTTCTCATTGACTACCATATAATCCAAGACTGAAGCAAAATCCTATAAAAAAAGAAAAGCTTGCTTTCATTGCTCCCCAAAACAATTACTTCTGTCCCTCTTCACTACCATTATATTTCTGTTTACAGGGAAAGCAAAGGAAGAGCAGACATTTTATCCATAACATTAGTTCACTAGCTCTGAATCCATAAAAACGGTACCAGGAAATGCTTATGCAGTCACCATATGAAGGAATCTACGCACCTTGTTGACATACATACATACATACACCCTTTTTGTTGTAGTATGTGTGAGCTCCCCTGCACCCACTGCCCTCTCCATTCCACACACATGTGCCAATGTAATTTAGCAGCACAGGCCTTGTATCTTTCATTTACTCGTATTTGATGCTTTCTCCAAAGCAAGGTAATTCAAAAAAGTAATAACACATAGGCACAAGGAGAACATGTTTTGAGGTGTTCCACTGAATGGCAATCAGCTTTTCCTTCTCCTTCGAGTGCTTGCATGCATGCTGCCCACGGTGTGATAAATCCAGGCAATGCATCCGTATTCCCCAAGTGACTGAATACATATCTCAGTCTTCTGCTGAGACAGAAGTCTCATATATGGAAACTGAGTGAAAGTGTAGGGACTATGTGCAAATGAAACTCTCAAACGACTTCGCAAATCACAAGGACAGGGTCATTTNTCTGCTGAGCAGTAACAGAAGTCTCACATATGGAAACTGAGTGACAGTGTAGGGACTATGTGCAAATGAAACTCTCAAACAACGACTTTGCAAATCACAAGGACAGGGTCATTTTTCATTGCAATTGCCTGAGTAGCAGTGGAGAATGCTCTTGGCACAGACAGTGTGTCTGCCTTGACCATGAGTAATGAAGCAGCTCCTTGAACACAGAAATAAGGATGGTTGAAGGAAGACGAACAGATTTCTTGGCTCTTGACAGAATCAACACAGAGCTCTAGGTCCACCAAAAGCTCTTACCAAAATGAAAGTGTACCTGAAAAAAACGCCATTAGAAGGAACAGAAGGAACAGCATCTGAGTTGCTTTTGTCCTCCTGGAAGAAAAAATGTTTGTCAAAAGATGAAGCTGTTACGTGCTCTGGCAAATGCCTTATGTGTGTCACTGCCACCAGGTTTACAGCCCATTAAGGAACTACACCAGTAATAAAATCCTAATTGAATTTCTCATACCTAAAATGTCCTTAGAGAATGAGATGAGAGAAAACAGACTTCTTCAGCAGAGAAGACCATTATTTCAACCATCTATACTTTATCAAAGAGCAAATACAATATCTCAATTTTAAAAGTAATAGGTTAGTAGCCAGATGGCGGTCTTGAAGAAAAGAGAGGAATAGCTAAACATTAAGCAAAAGGTCAAGTCTACTTAGGAAATTTAGTACTTGATCCAAAAACTTTCTACTGCAAGTAAAGACTGAACTTTAGATTTGAGAACCATTCAATACACAGATTGTGAGATGGACCATAAAAGCCTGCGTGTTAATTTCTTAAAATAGGAGCTGGCTAATGTTAGCTTTCATTTTACTATTCGGGTCTTTCACAAAGGTAGACTGGGGTAAGAAGAACAATCACTGCCATATTTGCACCATGTCTTATTTTGTGAAAGATCCTTTGCGAAAACGAGCTTAGGACTCTCTTAATGATCACTCCACAGTAGTGATCAGGCACTTTCTGGTGGTGATCACGTTATCTCAGGCCACTCCATCCTGAACTGCTTTTAAAACCTCGTGGCTATGACATACTTGTCCCATTAGCAGTAAGCAGATAAGACTGTCCTCTAGACCCTAATATTCCCAGAACGAGCAACAAAAACAGAATAGAACAATGGACACATAAATTCCTGTTTCTGCGACTAGCACATATACCCAGCTTTGCATTTGCAGGATGCTTTTCCTGGCAAACTAAGAGTCCCAAACCCTCCAAGGCCCATCCAAGAAGAAAGCTCCATCACCAAAGAAGGAAGTGCTTTCTCACTGCCGCATGAGAGAGATGGCAAAATTAAATGACCTCATTCTGCAAGTACTGAGAGGATCTTGGCATCACTGAAGTGAAAGTTTGATAGCCTGAAGAACCATCCATGTTAAGGGAGCGTATGCTCTTCAGTGACACACATCCGTGCTTGTACAAACAAGCAAGATATGTGATGTAGGTTGCTGTATGGCCAAAAGTGATTTAGCAGATCCCTATTGGCACAATGGGGCAAACTTTCATCTGCTGCCAGCTTTTGTGGGTATTTAGAAGCAAACCAGGGGATATTAAGCTCTGGCAATCATTGAGCGCAGGCTGTGCCAAGTGAATTTTCAGTGCTGCCTGTTATCAAAGGAGATTGTGGGAAGCCTAACGTGAAATTTATTTGGAGATCCTTCTGATGCCGTATTCAAGCGTGGAAACAGGCCTCCTGCTTGACAGCCAACTAAATCTTCTTGTTAAAGTGAGGGAATTAATCGCATCAAAACTGATGTCTGAACTTGAATTTTAAAGTGAAGAATTTCAGATTAAACAGATCCTACATGGCTTACAGTTTTCTCATATGCCAGAGTGAAAGGAAACACATTCCAAATTTCCAAGAACTTGCAAGAAAATCCTATGAAGTATTCCTGTGAATGACGTTCTTGAAAAGGTTATGGAACCCAGGGTAATACCCTAAGTAGTACAGTGAAAGTTAACATTAGCCAGCTCCTATTTGTTTAATGCAACAGTTCTCCACGCTCAGTTATGTCAGAACAATCTCCTTAAAGCAAGGATAATGCCTCAGTTTGGACCAGGCACTAAGGTGGCTCATGACTTTCAGCAAGCAAAAAATGATGCTGATAGAGGGCAGGACCCAAGGAAGATCCAAGTTCTACACATATGATCGTGGGCTCTAAGCTGACAATTGCCACTCAAATAGGGAACAAACTCTCAGGATTTGGGGAAATGGTGGTCAAGATATATATATTTTTTTATACGGAAGATATCTTCCTTGGGAAATATTTGGAGCAGGAAGGACCAATACCTTATTATTACAGAAACAATTATTGAGCGTCAGCCTTTGTCCACCATAACTGATGCAGTCCCAAGTATCTCATAGAACTCATTTCTTTAGACAGCAAGAACAAAAAACTTCCTGGAGCAGTCAAGAGGAGGATGTCTATTAGGAAGACAACTCATAAAAAAAGCAATTTTCAGATTATTGGTCTGGATAATTAAATGATCAAAACAATGAATACCACCTTTCCTGAAGACAGCTCTAAAGAGTTAAATCTTTTAAACCCCAGATGTTTCTCTATTATGCTCCATCATTTTAATCTACAACCAGTGGAGGAATCCAGAAATTTGGTGTTTTGGTCTAACATGAGGGTTCATAATGGCTTCTTTTAGGGCAGTGGACAGAATAGCTGATGGGAACTTAAATTATTATTAGCAGGCTTGGTGCTATCTTTTCTGGCACTCACAGGGAAACAGAAAGATTAAACGGTTCTTCTCAGTAAGTCACGTGTCCCCTCGGCTCTTTTGTTAAGAATAGGGAAGGTCGATCAGGAAAGATGGGGAGCAGTTCTGTTTTTGAGGACAAAAGACAGCAAGAGAGCAGCACATTCTTCTGCTCCCACAGAACAGGCTCCTGGCTTTAGCTGCAGGTCTTGGTGCCCGTAGGAGTCAAAAAAGGGAGATCTCATCCTTGTGTTGATGCTCAGTGCTGCAGCCTCGCTTGGGGCAGCACTGGGCTTACACCCCCGGGAAATGACAAAATAGCGGCCAGGTGTACAGAGTCCAGGGTACATGGCACATAACTTTGCTTGCCAAGGAGAAGAAACAACACTGGGCATCAGCTCCCTTGCAATGGTGGTAGATGACTGGGTTCTTCTTGCATTACAGCATGTGCAGAAAAAGCCTCCTACCTCAGCTCCTTGAGCAGATGTAAATGTACAAAATGTACATTTTTTTTACAAGTACCACCGCCACCTCTGCTGAATGCCTGATTCATCAGTCACTCCTAACGTTATCTCCGGTGAGACCCAGCTCCAGCACAACCACAGCTGCTTGCCTCGGGGATAAAGCAGTGGTTCTGACAAACGCCGAGCCGTCTCATAAAAGCAGGAAACTCAGGCTTGCTGAAGCCTTGGAGCACAAAGTTAGTATCGTACCCATGCCGAGTCTCAACACACACACACGGGCCTAGAAAGCTTCACTCATGCCCTGGCCTGGAGCAGACACGGTGACTCTCCTCTCACTAATCTCAAGGGAGTCCCTTCTTCAATGGCTGCTATCCAAAAAGCACACAAATACACCACTGTTTGCAGCAACTAGTGATTGTCCAAATACTGCCCCAAATACCAACCACTCATACACTTCACCATCCACAAACACTGCTTAATTATACTCCTGTCTTCATGGAGATTAGGAGTTTGGGAATCCTGGAGCTTAATCTCTAGGCAGTCATTGGTTTTGCCCTTGGTTACACGTTCATCTCTTGTTCATCTGGCCCATGTTTCCTGACTATCATGCAGTGCATTATGTATAAAGAATGTACCACCTTATTTTCAGGCATTTCATACCCAGTGAAGCTTGGACAGGCCCCAGCTTCTGCTTTGCAGGAAGCCAAATGCTTTTGCTAAGTCATTCTGGAGGATCTCTGTCGGGCTCTGGCATGAACATGCCCTTAGATTTGAAAAAACATCAACTGATTATTTTTCCCGTCATTGGCACATTGATATTCCCATCTAAAAATGAGGATGGTTTATATAGTTACGCAAGAGAAAACAAAGCTCTCCCACCCTCCTCCTCAGGAGCATTGACAGGCTTGCGTTACGGGCATGCTGCTATTGCTGAGTGTTAACTCGAACCATTAGTGGCTACTTGAGATCACACCTGCCCCGTAAGGGAGATTGCAACTATGGATTATTTATGGAGAAAACCCCAGAAGCCCAAGTTAGTGTGTTACTTTCCCTGCCAAGCTCAGACGAGATGAAGAGCAAGGCACAGGACTGAGTGTTTTCTTAAACCTGCCTCTGCCGGTGTAGGCTGCGGACACTGGAGACACTATCTAGCCAACTTGCCTTCTTACCAGTGGCATAAGGGCTTTCAAGTCCAATGAGTACATCAAAAGCACTTATGAGAACTCCTGCTCTTTCAACCTCTATTTTGAAAAGTTATCTATTTAGGTACTGACTTTAAAGCAGAGAAGTGCTGGCAACCCACTCTCTTCTTCCTAAACTACCAGCAACAGATGACTGAGTAGAGCTATTTGGATACTTCCTTCTCCTGAACCTCCCCATGTTTCTGTTTCATTTTTCCTTCTCCTTTCAGGGTCTGCATCCGCTACCCCTGCCTGTGCTCTGCAGCATTCCCACCTCACAAGCCCCACAGCAGCTCTCCTCACCTACGCATCGGGATTCCCCTCCAGCATGGTCAATGAGCACTGCACCCAGGTGACTGGCTGGCACATGCTAGACCTAATTGCGCTATTTGGCTATTTGAAAAATCTAAATTGAAGAGACTGAAAGACTGATTTGGTCAAACTTTCACTTATTTTTTTTTTTAATAAAATATTGGGGATTATTATTTCCCAAGTAAGCAAACTCATGTAATTGGACTAAGAACAGTGCACTCTTGCTCAAACAGGAGTTTCAAAATCCAGGCTGAGGGGGATGAGTTTCTACCGCTGAAGATATACAAATGCATTCTCTCCCTACATCCCATTTGGGTAATTCCTCCCTTCCTCCGCTTAGGTTATGTGTAGGCAAGAAAGAAGTATTTTGAAAAACTCAAGCCCACAAATGGTTCTAAGAACAAAGTGTCAACTATTTCCCAGTCATGGAAAAAGCTGCCAACGGTTCACCTTCAGCAACAGATTTTTACAGAATATTCCTTTTCACAATGGGCCCCAGTAAATTGCAGGGAATAAAAGGGACACTTTTACTAGTGGCAGGGACATAGCTACAGTGGTGTTGGGAAGAAAAAGTCACAGGTACAACGCAGGGACAAGCGAAACATTCCGTGCTGTCCCCTGACCTTTATTTTGAATTGCAAATGTGTTAGTGATAGCAGAAAAATGGGAGTTAAAATGAAAAGTTAAAATGAAAAACCTTTCTGCATTGTCTCTTACAAGAGGAAGGAAAAAACATGATGCAAGTGACTTTTCCTCTTGAGCATCCCAAGTCATTATGAGGATGTGGGAAATACATACTAAAATGGTCGATACTAAAATGAAACACAGGCCTTTGGACTTTTACAAGGAACATCTGGTAAAAGCCTCAGGGAAAAAAATCAAAATTTAGTAAAGAGGACTGTAATGAATTTCCACAATTACAGATTCACATCTTTTATACAAAAACAACCAGGACACTACAAATCAGTCAACACTTAGAGCAAAGGCAAGTATTATTTTGTAAGGCATGAAAGAAAGATACATTGTTGCAATGTAAATGGAATTTTATGGCAATAAAACAATTTACCTTCTTAAAATACAGAGCCCAATTAAAATATAAGCAAACCTAGCCTTTCAAACGCCTTAAAGCAAGAGATCAGACAAATATGTCAAATATGTTTAATTTTTTTCAAAATAACTGATGGCAAAATAAAATATTTACATCACGTCATACTGTGTAAACATGTAACGTCACTGTACAAAGAAATATACATGCAAAATAAAGCAAAATTTTAACTGAAACAATAAATGAAAATAATACACAAACATAACGATATGAGGTTGGTACGAATACACATCCAGTTTTGAAGTCAGCTGTTTTCTTTTAAAAAGTTTCTGTACAACTTTACAAAAACAAAACAAAAGAAAAAAATAAAAATAAAAACAAAAAAGGAATAAATAGAATACAGTGGAAGTCGCAAAGCTCAAAACTAAGCCAAGCTAGGTTATGGCTTAAGACCCAGAAACCTAACTATGTGGGGGACGTTGGCTTGGTTGCTTTAAACATGGCATTTCGCACAAACATAGATGACAACACACCCTTAGGAACTCAGTGACGCACAGAAAACCATCTCTGCCTTTTTAAATAGCTCATGTTAATATTACTTCAACCTTAAAAACAGTTACTAAGACAAGTACATTACGTGTCAGATTCTCGTCACCTGACCACTACTTTTTGAATGTATTTCTTCACCAAAGAGCACAAAATTCATTTGTTCATTTCACAGAAAGAAGTAAACACTGATTTGAAAATTCTAAAAAGTAGTAAATGTTGAGACTGATTTTGGGAAAGTCATACTTTGGCATTTTGAATATAATAATAATTTTAAAAAGTGTCACCCTATTTCTTAACCGTTTGAGATCTGGGATACGAATCTCTCTCCATCTCTCTTTCTCTCTTTCTTTTAAACAATCCTTAAAACTGACTAGTCTCCACTAAATCCTATGCTAACCCTCATCTTAAACTAATAATGACAGTGTGATACAACACACCCGCCCCTGCCCACCCAGGAACCCCAAACACGCAAACAAAACCATAAAGCTCGCCGTACTAAGTATGTGCTTTTTCTATATATTTATTACAGTTACAACAGAGGTCCTCATAAATAGTTGCATAAAATGTTAAAGCCACAACATTGCACATGATATGAAATAAAAGTAAATCCCAAATGAGTGCATTTACAGTATTTCGTCCTGCTGCATACTGCTCCGCAATTGGGTTGGTCAGCTGGGCACCAACCTGAAGTCCTTTTTTCTAAGGGGACAGCGAGTACTGACCCGAACTGAAGACCCGCACAGTGGCATACCACCATTTAGGAAGGAGGGGGGAAAAAAGGATACCGAGGCGGGGGGTGGGAAATTACAGACTGAAGGCAGGTAACAGTCTATATACAAGTAAGGCCTACATTTTATCAGAGCAAAACAATTCATTCTATTTGTATGCAAAAACTTTGAGGTTGGATGCACTTAAAAGCAGAGTCCGATCTCAGTGCACTGCTACGTGAGATACATACAGGCGAGGCAACTGGAAAGCTCTAGGACCAAGTGAAAGCCAGATGTTACAAATGGGGGCCGTATCCATGGGCAGTCGTCTTGGTGAGTCTTCTCCAGGCATCATTTCGGTCATTAATACCAGTGCTTTGAACATAGGCGTTTCTGCCTTGAATAAATCTGGAAAATGGTAGTTAAGTTCACTTGCAAAATTCAACCCTTGTTTATTAAAAAAACTATTTTTTTTGCAGAAACCTGAATAAAATACTGTTACTGTATCATTGCATGTGACTGCCTTTTAAAGGGCACAGTGCCACCGTCCTCCACCCCGGTGAAGTCTGTGCTGCCGGGCCCGCGCGCAGTCCCGCGCGGGCCGCCTCGCAGCGCCTTTGCACACGAACATTCACTAGCAGCTGCTTGGCTCGGGGTTGCTTTCCTCAAAACTCAAGTCAACAGCTGATTGGCAGGAGGAGTCTTATCTCCGGTCAGATTGGCAGGAGGAGTCTATCTCCAGTCTTGGTTGGCAGGTGAAAGAGAATGAGAGAGAACTTCAGGCAAGGTCAAACTCTTGGCAAGAGCCTGCTCTGTAAGAAGTTTTTAATGCTACGGATGGGTCGAACATCATTCTGGTGTTTTCGCCGCTCAATGAACGAAGTCAGTCTGGATATGTCAATGCTGTCACCATTTTTGCTGTTCCCCAGCTGCAGCCATGGCTCCTGGAGGGCCAGCGCAGCCGAGGGGCGCTTAGCTGGGTCATCCTGAAGTAGGAAGCATACAAAATCTTTGGCCTTCTGGCTAACTCCCTTGAAGTAGTCATCTGGGAAACTAAAGTCTAAGCGGCAAATATTCAGGCAAGTTTCCTCTACACTTTCATCCAGGAAAGGAGAGACGCCACTAAGAAGGACATACGTGAGCACGCCAATGCTCCAAACATCAGAAGTGAGGGAAACAGGATTTCCGAGAATAATTTCAGGAGCTGCAAACTCAGGGTTTCCAAGTAACTGGTGGATGTAATATGTGGTATTGAGCTGGACTGCGTCTCCAAAGTCAGCCAGTTTTATTGTTGGCTTGGTGGAACTCTGGTCCACCAAAATATTTTCAGGCTAGAAAACAAAAAGGGAAAGGTTTAGAGGTCTTCTTTGAAGACAGTCTAGCATGCACTGAGTGCTCCAACATTATTGTTTCTCAACCAGCACTGTAAGCTCAAGAATGTAACAAAGCTGCAAGGATTCCTGCTCATAGCCAGCTCTGCAAAGCTCCTAGGCAGCCTGACCATCCCTTCCCCCAGACCAACATGCAGGCCAACTGCAGCATGCAGTGAATGGGTTTCAGATGCTGGCTTCATAATATTTGCAGGAAATAACAGCTCTGCCAGATAAGACTGCATATGTTCACAATAACAGCTCTGCAAAATTTCACAGAGAGCTCTGCTTGGGAGCGTCCAGCTTAAAGAACAGCAATTAAAAATAATGGGTGAATAAAGACCTGTTCTGTACCTCCTTATGACATACAGAGAGCATACCTGCATTTAAAGAATCAAAGACCTTGCCTACATGTGTATGAGTTTTTCAATAAAACTCAACAACTTAATTTTGTGTTTCTTTAGCATAATGGAGCTGTACTGATGGAATTAAAGCACTACCATGAGACTATGGCAGGAAAAGATCCAAGTGGATGCACATGTTCTATGACTAGTAAGCTGAAAGTGGAACAGTTTTCTCATTTTAATTCTGAAATTATTGCTGTTTTAGCTGTGATCCTACCAAAAAAAGAATCATTTTTGTTTTACTTACCTACTTAGTTAATAATTGTACTTACCTGCAAATAATTTCTAAGTACTTCACCTTTTTGTACTCAGAGACTGGAAAAAAGCACCAAGGGACTCCGTATAGCATTAGGGAACTGAGTTTTTAGTCTCCTCCTTTCAGCTAAAGAGACTCTGCCTACAAACAGGCTTTTCAATGCTAGAATTCCCCATTATTCACATAGGGGTGGAAAAAGAATTTTAAAAGGCTGCACAAAATGTTTTAATTCAAATTCATCTAAAAATGAATTCTCCTTACACAGGGTTTTCCATCAGAATACATCAAATCCTTGTGACCCAAACATAATTGATAGGTTGGAAGAGCTGCCCATCAGGAACCATTCATATCATACCCAGATTCCCTCATAAAGTCTTGAAGCAATTTGCAGACCTATGCTCTCAGCCTCCAGTTTCTGGAAGCATGAGGTATTTATTGTAGTTCCCTGGAACAGTGCGTTCTGCTTACAAGCCCATTCACTCCTCACCTTTAGGTCCAAATGTGCTATTCTGCAGTTGTGAAGATACTGCACAGCTTCTAGAATCTCTCCCAGGTAGAGTCTGATCTTCCCCTCAGTGAGGTTTCCCCATCGCACAACATAGTCTAGAAGGCGACCTTGGTCAGCCCTATTGGAATCACAAGAGTTATACTTTAATGCAGGTAACAGAGCTGAAAGAAAAATATACAAACAGTTTTCAAAGTTATTTATATATAGATATATGCAATGTTCAAGGTAAATATCCTTCAACTACAACAACGATTTCACTGTTTCAGATGTTTAGCTACTGTTTCTTGATCATCTATTTGATAATCAAGAGCCTGTCAGTGAGAAAATTCTATGTTGTTTACAGCTGAACCTGCACCTAAAATAAGGGGAACTGATTTCAAAGTGGGAGGAAAGTATGAAGGCAGAGAAGGAAGGGAAGGAAAACAGTATGATTGCCACAAAAAGGCCTACAGAATTACAATGTTTTTTATTCTGTTCTTAGTTTAAAATTAAAGGAACAAACCTCAGCATATTCCAAGTATTTGGCTCTGTTCTGTACACAATTTATTAACTTAGATTCTATTAACAACACTGTAAACCTCTTCCAGTTCAAATAATGAAAAGTCTCAGTTTTAATCTACTGGCCACCAGAGGTCTGCAAAAGTATCTTTCTGTGATGTTTCCTAAATTATTACAGAATTTACCTTGGTGCATTTATTTCGGGTGCACAGTTTGGAACGGTATCATCTACATGATCTAAGCACACAGGAGAGTAATCACCTTACGCTACTGAAATCTTAACCATCATGATTAACTGGGGGAGAGAGATTTTAAAAATTCTACTTAAGCTCTGCATCAACATAACTGCAGATGAAAATGCACAGACTTGAGCAAAGAAGAAAAAAAATGAGACAGAAGACTATTACACTGCTAGAAACCATCTGAGTCCTGCATAGGCTGAAGGAATTACCATAGCCAGATCAGAACATTCCTAATTCACCTGTGCATTCACTTTATATAAAGTAATTTCTGTAATTGCAGACCATCACCTACACGTCAGTTCAATATGCCTACTCGACTGCTCCTTAATACGTTGTTAAACAAAGTGTTTTTAATAACGGCATTATATAACAACATGATTTTATTTAGGCGTTTTCAAACTTAAATCTTAGTTTATTCACAAACTACCACAAACGCTCTGGGAAGTCAGATGTATAGATTGAACTTAACGGGTTATGTTAAGAGCTCACACACATTTCTAACACTAGTATGTAGTTGGTGGAGGTCTCAAAGGTATCAAGAAGGCCAATGAGCTGGGGATGTTGGAGATTCTGCATGACTCCAAGTTCATGAGTAACCTGGTCTCGTTTCATCAACTTCTTATTCACAAACTTAGTGGCTACTGCTCGCTTGGTTCCCTTCTGGTCACACTTCTTAACGACAGAAAATCTGCCCCTGGAATACAATATAAAAAGCAAGGAATTAGTCAAGGCATGCACAAGTTTATGTTTGTACTGGTAAATATCCTAATTTCAGATCTCTAATAAAGCATGATCTGGGTATAAACAAAACACTTTGTGTATGCGACTTCTACAAAATCTCAGGATAAATAATTATCTCCAGAGAGAAAATTGTTTTTATCATACTTGCAGAGAAAGCATTCAACTTTCAAAGGTCCACCATTAAGCTGGACAAAGCAGGACAAACACAGAATTTGTATAACATCCACACAATGTCTGTACAATTTATTTTGCATTTTTCTCATTTTTGGACCTCCTCTGCCTTGAATTTTCATGCCCTCAATAAAAAAGGCTTCACTATAATAGCAACATAAATCATGTTAAAGTGTGCTTCAAACAAAACCACTGGAGTCTCTCAACACATTTGCAAAACACACATCCTTCAATGTAGTTTATAATAGCACCTCAGTCTAACATGTTCTGCTTATGCACTGCCATCTAGTGCTGATAAGATTTTGGTCTCCTTATTTTCATGTAACACAATGTAGTTCTAGGCTGATAAACAATTTGTCTTGGAGAATTCCATTATTTGCTTGAAAAGTTCATATTTTGACATGATTGTCTATTTTTATAGATTACAAAATACCTGCCAAGCTCAGCCACTTCACTGTAGAGGGAATCAAAGTTGTCTTTCCAGATTACCATGATCCCATCACTTCCAGGACCTGCAATAAAGACAGTATAGCCAACATTTAATATAGTCAGATCCTCCTCAGAATGACACTTGTCACTATAAGTAGTGGTTTGTTTCAGATGAAAAGGAGACTTCATATTCAATTTGGGAATGTATTTTGGGGAGAATTTATCTGAGACTATCATTATCATTTTTGGGTTTAAGCTGGGTATGTGTAACTAATATCTTCATATTTTCCATCCTCTTGCAGATCGGAGATAAAATTGCTTCTGTAATCAACTACCTTATTGATGGTTTATCAAGTCTCTTACAATGATTCAGGTCAAATAGTATTTTGAAAGAGATAATGCAGAAGAACTGACTGCACTTGAATGGCTGAAGTCCTTGAAGTCCAAAGGACAGAAGGATTTCACAGATGTTGAAGGCCCTGGAGGAAAACCAATGGCAACAACAAACACCAGAACTTCCTGATAAACGTACTGGTAGAATACTTTTGGTAGGGGAATACAGCTGCCTGTCTTTTAGAGCTTAGTTAGCAAGTAACTAAGGCATCATACTAAATTCTGTTTTACTTTTGATTGAAAAAATAAATGCTTACTTTTTTAACTGAACTTTCGGTAAGATCAGTAAAATGACTGTGGCAAGAAAGATGGTAGTTTGGGCTACAAGACCTCTGTGACCTTGATTATGGTCAAAGCACCATTTTGGCCTTCTGTGCTGGGATAAGACATTCATTACACTAGCTCTCTACAGCACAGTTTCGCACTGACTCTTTCCTATCCTTCAGGAACTTTCTGTTCCCTGACTAGAAACTTTCGTGGGTTGACATGCAGTCTATGGAACAATCTTGTCCCCTTAATCTACATGTGACACAGGCAGAACAGCCTGGCAAAGGTAGGCAAGCAGATTCTGTAGAGGAACTAATTCAACTGCAGGGGAAATTGTCTGTATAGGAATGAGTAATCTTGGCAAACTGAAGGAAATAGACAGAAGAAAAGGTATTTTACATTATAGCTATTATCAACAATATATCTGGCACTGGCTAAAAAAAGGAAGCAATTAAACAACGCAACAGCTACCTGAAAAAAGAAACAAGCATCAGTTAGAGGCCAAGAATTTCTTCTCTGCATTTCATCTGCTGCAATACACATGTCACAGGGCTTAACTAATGGTTGTCTGCTGAAAGCTTTCATTTCAATTAACAGGAAATGCTAGGAATAATCTAATCACCACATCATTATGTTGTTTGGAAGGCATATACTGTGGCTGCCAACAAGCAGCACTTAAAATGACAGCAATGAATGTAAAACTCCTCAAATTCAGAAGAGGTTGCTGGAAGGGACATATCTTTCAAATCTGGTTTCAACTGTCCAAGAAAATTGTGAAGTTGTTTTGGAAAAATGGATGCTGATGTAGACTACTGTACAAGTTCTTGTATCTGCTGAAATGCATGTACAAAAGCAGCATGAAACATTCATATTTTATTTTGTTTGCCATGATCAATTTGAAACAAAGCTATTTCACCTAAAATTTATTAATTAAAATATTTTACATTCTTTTCAAGGAATGGGTCCTTCAGTAGATTAACTGACCCAGGTAGTATCAGCTGTTACAGCTTCATGTAAGAAAGCTTACTATTCTTCTTCCTCATTAGGTTCTCCCTACTTCTAAAAATGTAGTATCCACAATGCCTAAGAGAAAAATAACTAATTATATGAAGGAAGCACAAACTTATCTCTATGTTGTCAAATGCATTAAGTAAAAACAACATTCCTTTCCTCTGAAGCCTTCCTGGCATCTATATTTGCATGTATAGTGGTTAAAAAGTAACTTGACTATACAGACGTTTTTCATTTTTGAAAGTTCTCATACACTCAGATTGCCTCATTTCAGATCCTGAAAGAATGTAATGAAGTGTGGATGACACAAAGAGAACTCTCTTATTCTTTCTCTTAGATGTTTTCCTAAATACTCTGGCTTTAATTCTAGCAAAGGACTCTACAAAATAATACATGGCAACGCCACTATGGTATCTGTGCATTTTAGTAAGGATAAATGTTAATATACTATAGTCTCATTGTGACTAAACAAAGAATATAGAATATAAAACATGATTTTATCATAGTATGTTTGAACCCTTATTGGCAAACAAGGTGGATACAGACCTTAACTTTGACATGCAAATGATCTGTAGAATTCTGTCTGTAGGAACACAAAATTAGTTGCTTCCTAAAAATGCACCTCTTGCTGCTGAGACAAGTAGTTCAACAGAGATGAAACAGATTTGTATTGTACTCCCTTAACAGAGGAAAATCTCAAGAGTCAGGCTTTTCTTTTTTTCTATGCTATGGATAACACGTGCTACCCTTGAAATCTCAGATACTTTGAATAAACTCAAATGAAAACAAAGAAACAGACAGGCCTACCTAAAACTCGTAGACTGGCAGAGGATGAAACCGAACCCATATCGTTTGCAGCTATACAGGTATAGATACCATCGTCTTCTGCAGTGACGCCAATGATTTTCAGTGAAGCCTCCCCTAAGTCACTGAGAAATATAATGACAATCATTGATTTATATTCATTTTATAGACCTTAAACTATAGCAATTGGACACAGCTAGGGTGATAATGTTAATATTTCTTAGCTTACAGTTCCCTATATGCTGTCTGGACAAGCATTGCTAATTCCATCTTTGCCATTTCATAAGCTCTTTCAGAATTAGAGCATTTTGTGTCTTTGAAATAACTTGGACACCTTACAGACTTATCAGGAAAGCAAACATTATCACTGGTACTTTGCCTCTTGTTGGCATATTTCTGAGCATTTGAAAATCAAGCACCTATCCTGCTTTTTGAGCTCCCTCTACCTCCTCTGATTCAGACAGCATACTGAGACAACTTCTGGGAGGTCGTCCATCCGTGCTCTTTCTGGAAGCTTAATTTCCATTTCTAATGCCTTGGAAGCTGATCTAATGTTCATACTTTCAGAGCATTTATCCCTTCTAGGGGTAGACCCCATTTTTAATACAAATGCCTCTGGAGACCTTAGAATGCGGGAGAATGAGGTTGGGAAGATATTTAGGTTTTCCCTCTGAATTGGGCAGAAATAGCAATAAGATACATGAGATCACAGGAGAAAGCTTCTGCAGACGCCTCCTTAATCTTCCTCGCTGCTCAAATGGCCTTTTTGTTTGTCTTTAAATATCTCCTTAAATCTTCCTCTTGCAATTCATATCTATTGCTTTTTGGACAATATGCCATGGTCAGTGAGTAGAGCATTTCATCTCTAGGCTCACGTCAATCCAAAGTACGTTATTATTCCCCCAACACAGCATATATTCCTGACTATCAATCATTCTTACTACTCTCCTTTGGATTCATCCCAATAACTCTAAGTCACTTGACTGACTAAACCAAAAGCCATTTATCACAGCCTTCACCTGATCAAAATGTATCCTGATTCAAAATGTATCCTGATGTATCTATCCTGATCAATATGTATTTAAGTACCCGAGGGATGAATGCAGGGAGGATGGGGCCAGGCTCTTCTCCATGGTGGCCAGTGACAGGACAAGGGGTAATGGGTACAAGTTCAAACACGGGAAGTTCCACCTCCACGTGAGGAAGAACTTCTTTCCTGTGAGGGTGACAGAGCCCTGGCACAGGCTGCCCAGGGAGGCTGTGGAGTCTCCTTCTCTGGGGATCTTCCAAACCCGCCTGGATGCCACCCTGTGCCACGTGCTCTGGGTGTCCCTGCTGGAGCAGGGGGGTTGGACTAGATGATCTCTAGAGGCCCCTTCCAACCTCAACCATTCTCTGATTCTGTGATTTACTGGCACATCACAGCATACCATTCCAGTTTCAAGCACTGGATCAGCGTGACACAACTACCCTGACGGAAGCAGCTGCTATGATACCTAAACAGAAATACCAGATGAATTCTCTTTCATTTTTAGATGACATTTTATATCAACTCATTATGATATTTAGATATCACCAGCCATCCTCAGATGAATTTGCAGAACTTCTCCAGAAGACCCCAACTGTGAAGTATTTCCATCTGAGGTCAAACCCATCTTTATGCCTCAAACTCAAAAGCCATCTGGCACCAAAGTTGCAAAGACAAAATGTAATAGCCTGAACAGTTCCTCTTCCTTCACAGAGGTTGCCCTTTCCACCCACAATTCAGATCAAAATAAACAAATAAATAAACGTAATTCCCCCGCAGCATGTCTCACACAAACAGCTGTACTGGCACAACTGAGGAGTAGGAAGCAAGCACAGAGATGGGAACCTTATTAGCCGTCTTTGCCAGAGGTACCACATCGGTTAACTACAGCCTAAGGAACCCTATAATAAGACTAAAGCCATCTCACAACCCCGAGCCTTAGCTATTAGGATTTACTAGCTTGCTCCAACTCCAAAACCTCTCACCACTCACTTCTGTAAGTTTATGTGACAGCAGCAAGTCAGGTGTTGAGTAATTATCAACTGAAGCCTTCTGTATGAAATCAGATTGCCATTATATGTTTATGAGTCATTTTGTTTATTCTTGGGGTGTTCAGTAGGGAGGGAAGGGAGATATATTTGAGGACAACACCCCAGACACCTCAAAGGAAATAAGCCACTAGGGTTACTTATAAGAATTTTTCCTTTTGAAGTGAGGAGACGAATCACATGAACTACTGTACCTGTACGAGATGCTGTGATGATCGTCATTGCTCAGCGTATTATGATCAGGACCTTTCCAAGTAACTGAAGCTTTGGGGCGACCACAGACTTTACATCTAAGCACGATGGTTTCTCCTGTCTCACATGTTACCTCACTCAATGGTATTATAAACTCTGGGGGAACTGGAAAAAGAAAATTAATAGCAGATGAAAATAACTAATTTGTTTTCTTTCCCCTGATCCCTTACACACTCTCTTATCACTACAAAGCCCAAATACTGTACAGCCTCAGTGTAAACACATAGGAAATGAAGATGGCATAAATCTTTCTGGCATCTCCATATGAGGAAAAACTTCTTGACTGTGCAGGTGACAGAGCCCTGGAGAGGCTGTGGAGTCTCCTTCTCTGGAGATCTCCCAAACCTGCCTGGATGCCACCCTGTGCCATGTGCTCTGGGTGTCCCTGCTGAAGCAGGGTGGGGTTGGACTAGGTGATCTCTAGAGGTCCCTTCCAACTTCAGCCATTCTGTGATTACCTCTCTTGTCCTGTCCCTATCACCCCAAACACCCCATCCCAAGCCCCTACACACATATTTTGATAGACAACACTCAGTTCCTAAAATAATTTATTTCAAGGGAACTTAAACAAAGCAAACTATATATTCATCAAATTACTTTCTTAAAGATTAAAACAACTTAC
This sequence comes from Crypturellus undulatus, assembly GCA_013389825.1. Lineage (NCBI taxonomy): Eukaryota > Metazoa > Chordata > Aves > Tinamiformes > Tinamidae > Crypturellus > Crypturellus undulatus. The sequence continues at coordinate 1,239,908 of VWPW01000167.1, forward strand.
CATCATAAATGTAATTGGGGTTGAGAAGCTGGAAAGGAGAAATTAGAGAATTAATGTCCTCATAACCTTATAATTAATTAAAGAATGGTAGAAAAAGCACAGCGAGAGCAGAGGTTATGGGCACCCACCAAGATCTAAGCAGTATCTGGACATCAGATGCCATCACCACACTACTCTTTCTGCACAGACCTGCAGACTCACAGATTACATCTTTCTGTTCTGGGTCTGGACAGACACGGTCCATTAAAAACACTGATACATCCATTTCCTTGCTGTGAAATTCTGACAGAAGTTAAAACCAGAGGCTAGATTTTAAAGAAACCCCAACGTGATTATTTCTGGAAATGACTATATCCTTGTTTACCTTTACAGAAACCTTGGTGGCAAGTCCTTCTCGGGATTTGCGGTAACCATTTTCTAGCTTGCCTTCCCTTTTGCCGTCTTTATCTTTTTTCTCAGATTTCTTCCTTAAACGGAGCGCTGTGTGCCAAGATGTTGACTTCCTAAATGCAGGACTTTGATTAATTTTTTTTTTCAACTATTAGCTATTATTTTTTCTAGTTTAAAGTGCCGTTGATAAAATACACTTCAATACTATTTCATTTTTTTTCATTTTTCATTAATAGATAGCGAAAAAAATACATTGCGTACTTCTTCATAACACATTCTAACCTCAGTTAAAACTGTATACAAACTGATAAGATTTAGTGTTTAGCTTAGTATTTCTGGAAATTTTTGCTGGAGTGGTAAACTTTTAATATGAAAACATAAACTGCCAATCAAACTGAGCAATGAACAGCATAAGACTTATCCCCAACACAGTCTATAGGAGCTTTACATTGAAGCTGGTAGGAAGTCTAATATGACATAAATTTCCCCATTAGAGAGATGAGAGAAGTCTTCCTAGCACAACCAGACGATTTCAAATGGTTTGTGGCTCCAGGTGGAAAGTTGGGAACTGGAAATCTAATTCCACTTGGCACAAACATTTATTACTATCTTCCTAAAGAAGATGTTTTGCCTGGCAATACATACTGTTAAGTCAGTGAGTAGTTTGCTGTTCTCAAAGACTGCATTATTAGCATTTTTTTTTTCAAATAAAAAATGTCCTTCTGGACTCTTTCTTCCTATCCTGTAGTTTAAAGTGTGTTTAAACACCTCTTACACATTCATCCAACTGGATGCTTACTCCTCAAAGATAGCTTCAACTTTTGGTTTAAAAGTTCAGAGTCTTGTCTAAATTACAAGTTTTTCTTACTTCTCTCCTTCTACCCATCTCCAGACACTCACTTGATGGTTCCATCAGGGTTGTCAATGATGACTGCACTGGTATGCCCCAAGACGTAGCCGGGAATCCAGCCCTCGGCTGCGGGGCACTGATCGGTGGCGGCTCTGAACACCAAAAACATGTTCTGTTGGTTGCTGGCTAGGATCTGCACGACCTCTCCTTGGTAGACATTTATCTCATCCTCCTTCACTGCCGTGTAATCGTGTGTCACCAGCATGGTGGAGATATTGCTACTGCTGCTACTTTCACTCTGTAAGTGTCAAATGGAAGCAAAAAGAAGGGAGAGGAAGAAAGAACCATGTTTACAGTTCTCGAAGATGACAGCCTATTCTTGGTCCACACCACCACAACCAAGATCTGCATAATCCATTTAACTTAAGGCACAGTCAAAGCAAAGACCTCTGATTTCTCTTTTAGAGCTGTTTTTGTCTATCTTGTATAAAGTAGTTTTATTTTTGAATACCATTACTTAGAGCACCAGTGATTAATTACTGTTACTTTTAATCAAGATTACTTTCTCGCTACTTTACTAAGACTCAGTTTATACATAGCTACCGATTTATCTTCCTTTCAGGCTCTGATGTTGAATCTTTTACTGAACATCTTCACGGGGAACAAAACTACAATACAGCACATGGGACAATTCATCAGGAAGTCTTACGTGTGCAGTTTCCAAACATAACTGGTTAGCATTTCACATCATAAACACTGGGAATTCCAACAACGAAAAATATATTCATCAGTCTCCTAGCACAGCTTGTTAGATCTCAGATATCAGCCTCTTCTCTCTCAGCATGCTCAATACATCAAGGTACAAAAGAATAAAAAAGGCTCTTGATAATCTCTTTCTTAAAAACTCAAGGCTTTCACTGGTTGAATCTGTATGATCAGATTTGTTCCTTTAAATCCACAGGATGCATTTATCCAGTAAATTACTGGATTTTTTAAAAAATTCAAGTGTCTTTGGCAAAATAAGCACTCTGAACTGCCAGAATAAAGTTGGAAATCTCACTTTTAGTCACCAAGATAGATGTGTGTTGTTAGATGCTTACCTGCTTGTGTCTTCAGCTAGCAGTATGAGTTTGGTTTGTTTAATTACTATTTGTTTGCATTTGTTCAGGTGTGTGCTGCACACACAAATGAATGTGTGTATATATATATATATAGGTATGAATGTGTGTGTGTATTTTTGTATGTATGCAGGTATGTGTGTATATATATATATATACTTGTTTCTAAATCACACTAATGAAGGTTTTTCAAACTGAAAAGCTCTCTCATGGATGCTTTTTTAAAGGACAGCTGTTTTTGCCCGTGCCTGCATTTCCTATATGAGGTTTAATAAATGGAAGTTTCAAAATTATTATCAAGTTGTGCAACCCATTCCTTGAAATAAGTGTTTTCCTTCTCAAAACAAGTTGAAAACAAAGCAAATGGCCCATTCACAACACGATATGAGGCAGTTTTGTGTGTGTGTGTACGTTCTTACTTCAGACTCGTTTAGGTTGCTGTCATTGAGGGGTTGCTGTGCAAAGCAGTGGCCAAGCTGGTGACTGGCATGGTGAAGCAAGCAAGCTGTACCCAGCTGTAGCTGGAGGCTAACATGGCTCATACAGCGTGACTGCAATTCCTGTGTGCGAGTAGCGAGTTAATCTTGGCTGCAAGACAAAGAGAGCACTACCTCCTTTCTCTAAAGGACCAAATATTAGTCTCCACAGTACTGAGGAGGCACAGCCACCTCCATGGGCACCATGAGCACCACATTCTGTTTTCCAAGCTGCTCGTGACTCAGGGCCTCAGCTGTCTCAGGGCCTGCAGGTGTTTTGTCTGTCTAGTCTACTGAGAAACCAAGATAGTGGGAAAGGACCTGTCTCGGATTTACAGCTTCTCCAACACACTGACGCTTGCATTTCTTCTGAATCTGTGGATTTATTCTCACTGGACTAATATTTGACTGTCTGATTCAGGTCCATGCTGTCTTTCTCCTACCGAGATGCTGAAGCATATGCTATGCAAGGGAAAGATTCATCCTGGAGAGGTGCAGCTCCAGTCGGTCCCAGACAAACACCAGTCAGACCAGCTCAGAGGACTGTCTACAAGATCTGTTGTATTCAGCAAGGTCTTGCCATGCTCCAGGCAAATCAGAAATAGTACAAACTCCCACAAACCTTATTGTCAGTCACTGCTTAAAGTAAAATGACAATTTGCTACATTCTTTTAGTTTCACAGCAATGTATTATTAATTCTCTCAGACCTAAAGGAGAAGCCTGAAAGAGGAGTAGGGGAATACTGAAGGAACAAAACTAGCCCCAACTCCAAGTCTTTCTTCAAAAACTATTCCTGAACATATTGTTTCTTAGCATGCAGCAGTATTTATAAAACTGCAGGACTGATCTTCCTCTAACATATGAAAATCTCTTTTTCAGGTTCAATTTAATTGAACATTTCTTATTTCAAATAATAATGCATGAATTTGTTGAAAATCTGTTAAAAAGTTGTCATTTGGCAGTTACCAAATCTTCCTCTCTCGTGAATGTGTTTATATAGGAATTGATTCGCCCCCCAAGAAGACAGTCTTCTCTTTTTCCTTGCAACAAAGTAATTATTCTTGTACAGCAAATGATTTTCTACTGCAAGTTTTTCTGGTCATCATTGACCTCAAATGCAGGATTACAGAAAAGAATGTACAATCAAATCCTGAAAAATTGCTTTCCAATTCTAAAAAAACCTCAAACCCACAAAACAAACCACCCCTCTCTCTCTCCTCCTTAGAGATAACCTTTCTCACAGCTGTCACACTAAAAGCCTCCCATATGTACATGTGGGCTGCCACAGGCAGTTTAACCATATGTGCATGCAAATACTTACATATACACAAATGGTTGAACCAACTTAAAATAAGCCTTCACAACCCATTTTCTCTAGCATATTGAACGCGGTGTGAAATCATGATTAGAAATGAGGATATAAATGAAGATTTTTTTCAGCTATCAAGCTAAAGGAAATACAGTTGTGAAGAAGTCATATATTCAGAAATGATGATTTACAGTAAGAAAGAACAAGTTATGGCATCCTTCCTGAGATGGTATCAACACTCAAATGTTTCAAAAAATTAGTGCCACTCTGCCTCTCTCTTAATGAAACAATATTAATACTGTGCATATAAAAAGTACCACCACTGTGATTCATGTGCAGCAATAGCCAAATACTCCAGTTATCTCAGCAAATATATTAGCATCACTTTTTGCAAGACAGAGCTAAATCAAATAAAAAGTTGAAAGATGATTGAGATAAAAATACAATACATGCAAAGCATATTTTTTTCCTCTGAGGCTATTATAAAGGTAAGGGTAAGAACTAAGAGGTGAAGAAAGCTCTGTGCGTTAAAACAGTTCTATCAAGAATGCATGCACTTTAAAAAGGAACTGCAAGTTAGGTGATTTGCAAACTGCTACTGCAGAGGAGTTGTGAGAGAGTGGTAAAAACAAACACTTGTGAACAGAACACTTAGTGAGGAAAAACTGAAAGTGATTAAAAAAAAGGCACCACATCCCGCCTACCACATCCATGGCAAGTGCCTTAAAATTTTTGCCTTATGTTTGCACATGCCCCTGTGATTACTGTGTTGCATTTCCTGGTGGATGTTATTAGAACGTGGATTCTGCTGATACCCCAGCTTTCCGCACAAACACTCCGAGTGCAGGCCAAAAGGTCGAATCTCCAGATGCCCTAAGCCAGTTCCTCTTAAAACGCAGCAGAGACAAGTGGAGTCACTATTTCCACTGAAGTTTTGGTTGTGGTAGACGGAGGAATATTTTAGTTAGGTTTTGTTTGTCTGAGTGGATTGCTGGAAGCTTCCTTGACTAGATACGGGATTTAAAGAAGCAGAATGCTGTATATCAACTAAAGCTGAGAGAAGGGGGAAAAACAAAACAAAACAAAACAAAAAAACCCTAAATCAAGCAGCCCAGGGAGTGCGCAGTAGACGTCCCAACGAAGTTAAACTCAACAGGGCAATGGTGGCCGACGTGCGCGTGACAGGGAAAAAAGCCCCAAGGCAATGTGCCCAAATCTTGAAGTCAGACTGAACACGCGCTGGCTGCAGTGCATACCCCAAGGTGCTCTGGCTGCCACACTCCAGCATGTTAATCATGTGCCTTCGAATTAGAGACGGAAAAGCAAGGAGAGCAAGTTAGTAAATACCAGCCTAGTGATCTAGGTTTTCAGCAGAGGTGGAAATCGCATCTAATGTTAGCAGTTGCTTTTGTGTCTGTATACATGTCGTGGCATACGGTTTATGTATACACACACAGCGAGGTAGGCAATTTTGTTTTTTTTTAATGTGCAGAAGATATTGGAAGAGTTGATTATTTCAGAGCAGTACAGCACTGGAGAGCCAGAAGTTAGTACGGAGAGTGATGGTAGCGCGCAGAAAAGGAGCATGAGAAGGTTTTAGAATTGCTCGCAGGACAGAGGTGCTCCGCTCTTACCCCATTACTCTGGGTGGAGTGAACGGACTGCTCGCTGGTCGAGGAGCATGTGCTCATGCGGTCTGTGTCCTTGCTGTGTGAAGAGTGGCGGTGGACCTGACGCTGGAGGGAGTCATTGTCCCCAGGGAAAGTGAAGGAGCCAGGGCGGCTGGCGGGGGATGCTGGGATGGAGCTCCAAAAGGAGCCCTTCTGCAGGGGGCTGCTGGGTGGAAAGGTTTCTTTGCCAAAAGGTGAAGGGAAAGTCGTGGAGAGAGGAGAGTTCATTGGTGAGATGGCTCCTGGCCTTGGCTTCCCGAGCGTCAGGGATCCTATGCTGTTTCTTGAGCGACCATCCTCTGAGCTTCCACGAGACTCTTTCTGGGCCCCATCAGCTGAGCCAGAAATGTTTCCTGGTGTCTTCCTGGGACTCTCAATAACTTTCATCTTGGGAATCTGCTCAGCTTCTCTCTGAGGACCATCCGGTTCTGCACTGGGAGGGTGCCTGTCTGGCTGGCTCAGGCCAGTTTCTAGGGAGGTGTTGTAGTGTGGCAGGGAGAGATTGTGAATGGACATACCTGACATCTTGTCTGCCTCTGCTTGGGCCGAGGCTGCAGAGGAGACCAGGACTGGGGAATGGTGTCTGACAGGCTGGGGGATCCTGGATGGCCTGCTACGGCTGGAGCTGGGGAGTCCACTACAGCTGCTGGGGCCGCTGCTGTTACCGCTACTGCTGCCGCCTCCGCCGCTGCTGTGGTTCCTCTGATACTCGATGGGGGACGTCAAGGCTGCCGTGCGGGAGGGAGAGAAGGAGATCGGGGAAAGGGGGACAGGAACAAGAACAGTTTGAAATGGATATGTTTAGTGCCAAAAGGGAACACCATTCAAATAAGATGCATTTTCTTAGCAAGACCAGTCATCCCATAAACTTTCCTGTGTTACCCTTCATGATCTGCTAAGTCTTTATTAAAGGCAGAAAAGCTGAAACTGGAGAGAAATGTTTTCATGTAGATCATTCAAAAAAAATTGGGAAACACCAAGTGTGACTCTGAATTTTCAGTTCCTTGCTCCATACATTACAGCTCTGTGAAAATTAATAAATTTGCTAACAACAGGCATGAAAATAATGCAAAGAAAATATATTACAAATAGATGCTTAAAACTCCTCAAGTTTAGTCTGCAAAGACTTGGATTTACTTAAAAGGAGCATGCAAATGCCCTAGATCAAAGGATGATGCCAATTTAATTCACTCCTACAAAACATTTGGAAAATTTCACCAAGAGAACACCATGTGAATTCTGCCTACCGCTCCCATAATAAATGCTATAGCATCTGTTCTGAAGCAAGTGTGGGGCACATTTTGCTGAACTGTTCTGCGTCAGCTCAGGAAAAGGAAAACTTCAAAAACACTGCAGAGCCCAGCAGAGCCCAGAAACAACAGATGAGAGACAAGTCACTCAATTAGGAACTTTCAGGGAAAGCAAATCATTTACCATTTAAAAAGTTGCGCTGGTTTTCCAAGATTTGGTTAATTTCATGGATCCACAACTGGCGGACGCCTGGACTGGCAGAATGCAAAACAAAGGTCTCCGTGACATCGCCCGTTCTTGACGTTAGTGCAAATTTACATGGATCGTTGTCCACATTTTCCTCCAGGGAAAGGCAACTCACCTTAATGAAAAAGAGAATTTATTTGGTATATTTTCCAAGAAACACAACACTGAAATTTCTTTCTGGGTAGCTCAGTCAGATGTTCAAATGTAATTCAGATAATCATCCTTTCCCTCAGCAAAACAGCATTGTGAAATGGAAGGATGACAACAAGCTAAGGATCAGAGCATGTCTTTCTTGGCACAGCTTCCCCATCGCCCTCTACAGTAGAGTTTGTTCCTGGGAGCGTAGCAGTAGTTTATTAATTGACACCTTGTGCCTGAATATTCTCTGCCTGCCCAGTGCAAGGGAACATTTTCCAGTCCTGCTCTTCACAAGTCCAAGAGTAAGAGCTTGTAAACTTGCATTAGACGTTTGGACTGATTTCAGCTGAAGCCCATCAGAACTTAAGGGTTATTACCTTTCTTTGCAATGACCTTGTAACGTGATGTACACACAGTGCAGAGCTGCAGAGTAAACTCTTAGAGAATGTTTGTCCAGCTTTGAACAAGAACATCTGTTTTGGCGTGCTTCACAGGAGAAGCATCAGAGAGATAGGATGCAAGATTTCCATTTATCAGAGCGAGTAAAAACCTTGTAAGAAGCATTTTCAGGAAAACATCTCACGACATTTTAAAATTACACATCTAGATTTCACTGGTGACTCCACACTGTCCATCAGAAAACTGTTACCTTTGTGGTCCCTGCACAAGCTCAGCCAAGACTCACATACAACAGTTACCTTGATACTGTTTTTAAACAAGAATCCAGGCATGGAGAACCCTTTCTTTTTATCTAGCGGTTCACTGAAAATGACAATCTGCTCAAACAGGAAGACTCGTCTTTCCTTGCAGCGTGGCAGAAGTCCTGTGTCCTGGTCTGTGACCAAGAAAGTATCCTGGAGCAGGAGCTTACCCTGGGCTACAATTTTACCCTAGAAACAAAAGCAAGTGCAAACATATTTAGTATGACTCTCTATGTTTTAACCAATCTCTTTGAATATCATTCTAAAATAATATTGTAATAACTCCTGATTTTCAGAGTGAGCGTTTCTGGACATACACTCTGAAACAGTCTTTGTTGTTCCTCAAATCAAACAAGACAATCCTCCCCAAAACCAAACCAGTCAACCAGGAAAAACGTTTTCAATTAATATTCGAGACAGTTTATTAGCAAAACTAGTAAAAAAATCACTCTTCCCACAGTTAACTCCCATATGTTCTTCCAGGTGCCAAACAGTGGAATACTTCAAGTTCATATGTGCATCACAGACCAGAAAGGGCTTTGATAGATGCAGTTGTAGTCTGGCAGATGCGTACTGCTTCAATAACCACTTTTCCTCTCCACTGGCTTTAGCAAATAAGAAGAGAGGCTCCTCACCTCAGGTACTTGATTGATCTTAGCAATTGCTCCTTTGTCTACACTGCTGGAGACAGGCCTGTTTATAACTGATTCACCATTTTGCCACGCATTAGTCAAAAAGTGCAATAAAAAAAACCCTGCAATAATACCAAATTCTGCAATACCAAATACTGCAAAAAACTGCAATAATACCAGCACTTCCAAAGAATGAAGTCCAGTGCCACTGAGATACACATAAGGTTTCCCAGGAAGAAGTCCTTGGGAAGGGGAAGGCTTCATTTTTCACCAGTCTTACCAGATTGCAAGTAAGCACCCTCTATCCAACCCTACACTTGCCAAAAACATAAATGCTAACGGACAGCTTCTAGACTACCTGTCAAAAAACTCACAGCAAAACATGTTCAAAACTTCCAGACAACTTACATCAAATCCTTGCAGGCGGCCAACATTCATCATGTCATTGCACCGTTTTGGCACTATACACATGACCTCTACAGCTCTCTGTTAAAGATGAAATAGTCAAAGCTTAATTTTTCATATATATGATTTTTCAAGATAGATTTTTGTTTCATTTGCTACTGCTGCTTTAAAGAGAAAGCAGCATAAAAAGTAAATATTTGCCATAATCACAAGCTCAACATAAGCAAAGCTGGTATAAATACAGAACAAAAAGCATTCATAGAATCATAGAATCATCGAATCATAGAATGCCTAAGGTTGGAAGGGACCTCTAGAGGTCATCTAGTCCACCCCCCCTGCACACGCAGGGCCACCTAGAGCACGTGGCACAGGGCTGCATCCAAGCGGGTCTTGAAGATCTCCAGAGAAGGAGACTCCACAACCTCTCTGGGCAGCCTGTTCCAGTGCTCTGTCACCCTCACCGTCAAGAAGTTCTTCCTTAAGTTCCCGTGGAACTTTTTATGCTTCAATTTGTGGCCATTTCCTCTGGTTCTGTCAGTGACCACCAGTGAAAAGAGGCCAGCCCCATCTTCCTCATTGCCTCCCTTGAGGCACTTATAGACACAGATCAGGTCCCCTCTCAGCCTTCTCTTCTCCAGGCTGAACAAGCCCAGCTCCCTCAGCCTCTCCTCATAGGGCAGATGTTCCAGGCCCCTGATCATCCTCGTGGCCCTGCGCTGGACTCTCTCCAGCAGCTCCACATCCCTCTTGTACTGGGGGGCCCAGAACTGGACACAGTACTCCAGATGTGGCCTCACCAGGGCTGAGTAGAGGGGTAAGATCACCTCCCTCGACCTGCTGGAGATGCTCCTCTTAATGCACCCCAGGATGCCATTGGCCTTCTTGGCCACGAGGGCACACTGCTGCCTCATGGTCAACCTGTCGTCCACCACGACGCCCAGGTCCTTCTCAGCAGAGCTGCTCTCCAGCAGGTCGGTCCCCAGCCTGTACTGGTGTCTGGGGTTATTTCTCCCCAGGTGCAGGACCGTGCACTTGGCCTTGTTGAATTTCATGAGGTTTTTGACCGCCCAGTTGTCCAGTCTGTCCAGGTCCCTCTGGACCTGGACAGGCAATAAGGCAATAAGAGAAAGTGTCGGAAGTACCTCTAGTTCTGTTGTGTCAAGGTTAGCTTTTTTAGAGTATTTGAGGAAGTCCTAAAATGAGAAAAACACTAATATGAGTTACTTATTAACCAGCAAGCAAAAAAAAGCCTTAGAAAACCTGAATTTCTATCATCCATCAGAGAATGACTGATGGCAAAAGACACTTATTATCCTCCCACCCCCGCAAAACCAGATTTTGTTTTTAAAGCTGCTATGTTACTCCCTCTTTTTTGTGGGATTTATTCTCTATTTTGTTTTATTTCATGGAATAACAAGTATTAAGGCCATGGCCTCTGTGATAAATATTTACTGAAAAGTAACCCTGTGTTAGTGATACATAGATGGAAAAGTCAGGACAAGTCTAATAACTCAAAGCACAATTGTAACTGAAAACAACTCGCAGATCCCTCTTTCTCCTGAACATGACATTGGTACAAATTCTGAGCACTTCCATGTCACTGATTTGAGTTCATGTGGAATTAAACCATTTTAAGAAAGAACAAAATTCAGTCCAAGCATTTACTGACATTTTCACAACTACCTGAGTATGTCTGGAAACTAAACTTACGCTACATACAGATCTGCAATCTGTTTGGGAGGAAGAGTTAAAAAGCATCCTCAATATTTAAAAAGGAAAACATATCAATTAGCAAATTTATTAAATCATTCATCACAACATTACCTTCAGTAACAGCTGGTATTTCATAATTCTCTGCACAGGTTTTATCAGCAAGTCTGTGAGCTGAAGTCTGTGGCCCAGGCGCTGCTTTAGATCCTGAGAGTATAAAATAGACAGTGTTTTGACTTAAAATAGTTTTGTATAATAAGAAACATAGCCACCTACATCACATTTAATGGCTATCACAGAAGAAATTGGCAGAAATCAGAACAGAAATTGATCTTCAGTTAGCAAAAGATGGAGTCCTTTCAAATTGATCTTCAGTTAGTGAAAGATAGAACAGTTTCTGTGTTCTTTTTTTTTAAATGACTGTACAGCAAAATGCATTTTTTTGACCACAGATTCTATACATTCTAGTCTTCTACAGTGATCCTTGGTCATCCAACATGGCTCCTTCACACGCATGCATACATAAGCACTGCTAGCTGCCCAGATTAGTATCCAATTTAATTTATCATATACCTGAACTTTAGTTTTCTTCTCTAAGATCAGCACATCTCTGGGAACATACAAGAGGCTTAAGAAATCACAACAGAAATGGCAATAACTTTCAATTTGAACAAGTAAAACCAGTAATAAAGTAGAAACACATGCTTTTTTTGTGTGTGTGTCAGTATGTGTGTCAGCAGTATAATGCTTAGGATTTGTACACATCCTTTACTCTGCAGATGTCATCTTTTGAGAACTTACCTCAAAAAAGGTATCAATGTACTCTGAGACAATATGCTCAGACTTTGGTTTGTTTTGGCAGTAAACTATGTACATGTGCAACCTTCTCTCCTAGAACAACAAAGATACAGGATAATCATTATAATCAGGATCATCATTATAATATAATGTCTGATTAAAATAGTATATTACTTAAAAAGTACAGCTGTTTGGAAATCTAAACATAAAAAAGGTTGCATCTGAAATCATACTTACTGGGTAATATCATGTCAAAAGGGCAACACAAATCAAAAAATAGTCACCGCTATGAATACTTCAGAACATCAACTGTTCAGTGATCATAGGCTGATAAATCTCACAATGAAGTTACCCATGAGAAAGGCTATTTGTCTCTTTAAGCAAAAGTATTTGAAATACATTAATTTTCTTTGAATATTAATCTTATTTTAATAATATAATTATTATTCTAAAACATTAGAATAATGTACTCATCCTATTTAACTCCAGACAGTAGTTAGGATAAAAGGTTGGCTTGTCAATCTTTTATCTCGTGTTATCTCTCTTGCTGGAACTTTTGTGGAAAGTAGGTGATGGATTTTGGAAACGGTGGCATTGCAACTTTGGAGTCTGATCCTTTATTTTTTGTTTATGTTTTTAACAACAAAAGCAACAAAGAAAAAGAGTGAGTATAAACTTCTGTCTCTAAAGTTGATTTTTTGATTACCACCTTTGCTGGTGAAGAAACACAGATGCTCCATATGTGTCTATCATTTACTCCAAAATCTGTTCTCAGCATCCCTGCATCACTTTGCTCGAGTGGTTTGCTCTTAAGAGACTTTGCTGTGGTCAGAGACTTGCAGAGTACTGACCCGTGAGGACAAATGGACAGCAAAAAAGGAAGAAATGAGATGGAGATTGAAGAGGGCACAGGAGAGAGATTAAGAGCAAGAACTGAATTGGGATGTCCTATCTTGGATGTCAGGATTTTACTAAAGGATGTGGCAGTAGCACCACAGCTTGCCTTTCCATCTGGAGCAAGACGGTTCAAAGACAATTCAGTTACAAATATGTCAGGAGAAAGGAAAAAAAATAGTCAGAAAAAGGAAAGTTACTCCACCTGCATGCCTGTTTTACCAGTGGTAGGATTCTCCCCTCTCTCCTCTTCCCTCGTTTTCTCTTACAGCCCCACTGAAGTGAAACAGCTCATTCTTCCTCATTAGGCCAGAAACCAGGCCTCGCTTCCACTATTACTGTTCCATTAATGCTTGGTTCCACGATTTGTTTTTCCTACTCAGACATTCACTTAAGGCCAGTGGGAAATCAGAAACCCTTTAATCAGCTTTAATCTAATCCACCTTCGGTCTTTGTCTGTGCAAATCACCCTGTTTAGCAGGCCAAATTCCACTTTTGTTACCTTGGGTGATTTAGAGTGCCTAGAGACCTCAGCTCAAGTAGATACTACACTGTACTTCTATACAAAAGGAAAACAACAATAAAAAAGTGATGGAATTGCTGTATTGCGGCATGTCAAGAATGTCTTCAACTGTGACATATTTTAGAAAATTGTCTTATTCTTGCTTCCTTCCAAAGTTCTTTAACATCCAGATGTACAATAAATTAAAGGAGAAAGAAAGGGATTTGGGTAAAGCTATAAAGAGTATTGGACTAAAATTAAAATTCAAAAATTTCTAGCACTTAAAGTTTTTTTCTCAAGTGAAGAGTGAGGAATCCAAACCACTACTGTGAGTTTCAAAAGGGATAGGGTATAGAATTAATACAGAACCAAATATTTGAATTGAAACACCTAAGAACCACCAGTATCTTTCCTATTTCTGTTTTCTGTATTCCATGGTAAAACATTAATATATCTAGGACTGAAAGATAGGTGGTTTTGGTCATATGAAATGATACTTCCCTAGTACAGAACTAGAGAACAGGGCCCACATCCATACTTCCTCTCCACAGGAAGATGCTGCAAATAAAACCTAGATTATTTTAGTTCATTTATAGCCTCTTATAATCTCTCCACACATTTTACAGCAGGGAATATTTTATAGCACTTTTTTAAATTGTGTGCTATACCACAGATTAATGCTTAATAATCAAACATGTGGGTCAGCAATAACAATTGCAGTTCATCACAGATTGCTTCTACTTACATGCTTAACAAACAGGGATCCCAGTTTTTCTGGATCTTCAAGGCACTTCTCCAACTCTCCTAAAAAGAAGCTGAACATAAACAGAATAAGTATTCTTTTCCCATAACATATAAGACAGAACAGGTCATTACAAGGCAAAGTGGTTTTACTGCAATGTGTATTTTGGGTTCCCTATCAAGAGCTCTGAATGTTCTTAAGGTGAAGTATGTACAGGTTCTTAATGGAAATAGTGTATTATTTTGTTAACAGATTCTGAAGAGATGCACTAAATACATGCCCAGAAACAGAAATTCTGGTGCTCATAAATAAGATCAATTTATCTCATACATGTATTGAAACATGGCCGAGGTGCTCAGATTGCCATGCTAAATCATACAAATTCCTAAAAGACTCTTTGTTTAATTACAGAAGACAATGTTCAAAACCGAAGTCTCAAACAAACATAAAAATTTCCGCGCATAATGCAGATCTACCCATGCTAGGATGATCAGTTGAAGCAATTGCTAGAGACAAGCAACCTTGTTTAAAACAAGTCTTCATACCAAAATTTGTAAGGTGAATCTTCTAAATAACTATCTACAACTCAAAGTGCAGGACCAACTACAGGCACCTGGTTTCTGAATATTTGAAGAAAAGTATGATTTTTGTCAATGTAAGTAACACCTAGGTATGCTTATTTGTCAGGTGACTTCTGCATTACAGATATACATACTCTCTGTGCCAGTCATAAATCTGGTGGATGTTTCCAAATACAATCTTGTCTTTGCCCTTCATGTCATCGGGTACACCATCTTCCTTCATAAGTGCCATGTAACCCTGCAACAATCCAAGGCAATTAACTGTGAACTTTCCAAACTAAAAAAGGTGAGAGTTGTTTTTTAATCCTCCTTTTCCCAGATGCCTGCAAAACAGTCTCAGACTTTATTGGGATGGAAAAACAACCAAACCAAAGAAATGCTGTTTAATGTAACACAGCACAGAGTGTGGACACAAAACCTCCAGCAGTGACTTGAGGCCGTCCGCGCAACACAGCTCGGTGCTAGGAAGATTCATTCAATCTAGCTAATGGAGCCCATGCAAGGAGATGAACTCTCAAAGCACACTGGGAAATTCTGCAGAGCTCTCCTGGCCTGTAACTGCCTGAACAGTCATACTGCTCGGGCCAGACAGTGCTGCTACCAAGAACAGGTGAGAGCCATTGAACTGGCTTTGACATTACTTTTCTCTGGATTTCTTATTTCAGATAACAAACGAACTCTACACATTATTAGCTGAGAAGGAAAGCAGCTGTACTGCAAATGGAGCTGTGCTGCAGGGACTAATATTCACAGCATGAGCAAACTGGACACCAAATAACGATTCTATCAGCAAGCATTCTGCTGCTATAAAGGCCCATTTATATTTTCCAGCAGCCCTATTGTCTCTTTTTTGGTATATGTATATATGTATATACATATACTTGTCCCCCTGTGCAATTCTATCATGTAATCAAATACACACAGATGTATGTTCAGTCTCTCAGTACTCATGCACCTCTGCTCCTTCTCTTTTTCTGTTTCCTAATAGTTCTATAACTAATTAGCAAGGTATGTTTTAACTTAGCTGAGTTTATATTTTGTCAGCCGGTGTTTTCACTACTCTCCCGGAAAATAAGAAAATAGGAAAAATAAGATCTGTTATCTTTTAAACACTGAAAAACAACTATTAAAATATCGGGGGAAAGTATGCATCTCTTAAAAGTGCTTTTAAAATAAAATTCACCAACAACATCTCAATGTTTGCGTGAGAAATGTGAATTGAAAAATATATGAGCTGATCTACATCTGCATAGGTATGAAATTCCTTGTTCAATTATTGACATCAGTACCAAATTCCCTTTAGAATAACATAAAACTGACATCTGAAATTGTTTCATTGTCCTTTCTCAATAAAAAGATGCTTTTTGATAAGACAGAAGAAAAACTTC
Source organism: Crypturellus undulatus (assembly GCA_013389825.1). Taxonomy (NCBI): domain Eukaryota; kingdom Metazoa; phylum Chordata; class Aves; order Tinamiformes; family Tinamidae; genus Crypturellus; species Crypturellus undulatus. Next base: position 1,255,710 of record VWPW01000167.1, read on the forward strand.
AAGTTACTTGGGACATTTTGTAACAGTACTGATCTTTAAGCACAGTGTAAGAATGAACATTTTACACATGAGAGCATTTTATCTCATGAATAAACTAAGTATCAGTTCAGTATAAATGCCCGGCAGATTTAAAGCTTTCAGTGTTTGAGATTTATTCAGAACAGACTTCACCTAAGGGATGGCCTTTCATGCAGTCACAAGTCTGTTATCAATTTCCCTAAGACTGATCCAAGTGCTTTTCAAAAAAAAAAAAAAAAAAACAGTGGAGTTAGATAATGATTTTAAATCTAACTGTAAAATAATTTAAGCTGATCATTTTTGGTGCCTAAATAGAAAAATGCAGCCAGATTGTGTTCAAACTAGTATCAGTCTCAACAGCATGCAGTGTCCTTCCTAAACAAAGTCTGCCTTAGCTTTTATTCTCTCAGGAACAATTGTTTAAACAGACATAAGCTTTGTTACTTAGAATGACATTTAACTGCATTCAAAGCACATGTTATCTGGCACGGCTCACCATTTAAAGCCCACTATCACAACATGAACAAGAGCAAGATATACATCGGTATCTGCCCAAGCAGCACTAAGGTTACCCAAGTCACACACCTAATAAAGTGCTAGTAGAATTGAGGCCCAATTAATTTGTAATGCAACAAATGAATGTGGCAAGCACACAGTAACAGAAGGGACAGTGATGATGCCTGTGGATTCCCAGATTTTAAGTCCTTCTACATGCATAAATAAGCAATTAAGATTAAATATATTGATTTGTAAAGGCTACTCCTCACTGTGTGAGAATAGGTAAAAAGAATCACACTGAATGATAGGGAAAACAAGTACAGCTAATAAAAACTCATTTTCCATTTAGCCATTAAAAATAATTGTTCAAGACTTGCTGTGGTGAAAGCTCTGCAAGTCTTACTGCAAACTCCACAGTTTAACAAGTACACTGGCTTGTGTGAATGACATTTAAATATCAGTCTTACCAAGCTTATTAATCAGATAAAAAATAGCTTGTGGCACTTGGACAATATAGGATGTGCTGTGATAAAAAAAGATATTCAAGATTGGTACTATGCAAGCAGGATATTCATATAGGACTGAGCTTTTTTTTTTTTCTCCTCATCTTAAAGATTAATGTTTCTCAGCTCCTCATACAATTCAGCAGAGAAAAGCTCCTCTGGAGGTTCAGAGACAGAACCAGATTTAAGATCTAATACAGGAAAAAAATGTCTCTTTCTTTCTTTTCCTTTTTCCACTTAAAGAATTGAAGCTCATTAGGCTGAAATTCACTGTCGTGCATGTTCCCTAAACTCCTACATACATCTCATATGGCAGTCCAGGACCTCAGGCAGGTGTGCTTTACCTCACTTCATAGAAAAGGGAACCTAAGCAGTCTCACAGAGGCCCAGCGGCAAGAAGCAAAGAAGGTCTTTCAAAATCCATGATAGCTCCTCTACCTGCTGAGCTGCAATTATTTTTGAATTTAGCTATGCTAAATAAAATCATCTCCAGTCTAAGATATTATTAGGCCAGAAAAAGGGATTTTAAAAAATAACCAAGAACTATACTCCTTGAAGAAACTGTAAGATGCACACAAAAACAGGACAAAAAAAAAAAAAAAAAGGAATGAGACTTGTTGCAGTATTTCAAAACTGTGCAGGAGAAAAAGCTCATAACAAACATTAATATTTTCACTTTCTTCCCATGTTTTGTTTTGAAAAAGCTATGAAGTTTAGGCCCCACAGCTGGTTGGTACCACAGAAAATCAAAGCAACAAAAACTCCATACCTCAACTACATAGCCCAGATCTCGTACATAATCTCGCTCTGTTTCCACTAATTCCTGTAAGACATAGCTAAAATGGAAAGAAAATGGTGAACATTTCATTAAAAAATGAAACAATTTTTTAAAATGCGACACAACACTTTATGCATGTGCAATCATATATGTTTGGTAAGTTGAGTTGAGAATGCAAGTCCTTTCCAAGCAAGATGTTTCTTTAACTTTGGAATCGGAGCACTCTCATTTCTGTTTATCATGTCAGATGTTTTCCTACATTTGTCATTAAAATTAAACATTCAGCTATTGTTTAAAATAAAATATTTATATGTCTCTGATCAAGAGAAAAAAACCACAAGAGATTCTTAAGTTTATGAACTGAGAATTATTTCTTC
>VWPW01000170.1:0-15623 GCA_013389825.1 Crypturellus undulatus
AGGATGTGAGGGGGTGTCTCCTGTGGAACCCCCCAGCAGTCCAGCACAGTGTGCAGGTGGGGAAGCCCCAAAGGTATAAGCAGGTCAGGGGGGCAGTTAGCCATGGCCAGGAGAGGCCATCCCTCCATCCCACCCTTCCTCATGTATCTGTGGCCAAAGAAGGTTTAAGTGGGTGGTATCATGGTGTAGAGCTTTCATGGTTAGGAGAGGCATTTGGGTGCTGTGTCTGATCCAGGCAGGTGGGTTTCCAAAGCGGTGTCTTGAATGTGTCCTACCACCAAAGGCTGCAGATATTTTAAGCTAGTTCTGGGGCATGAATGAATTCTTGTGGCTAAGGAAAAAGATATGTTAGTCATAGTCCAGGCAAAACAAGGACCGAGTGGAGGCATGTGTCCCACGCGAGAGAGACCATGCAGGGTGTTCGTGGAGAAGAATGGGAGAAGAATTTTGTGGCTGGTGATGAGAGTGAGGAGCAGTGCAGCAGTGTGCAGGCAAGGAGCAAGTTGCCTTAGGCACCTTGTGCTCTTCTGCCTCTGTTCTGGCACAGGTAGAATGAGGAGAAGGAGCCCCAAAGCAGAGCTGATGTAGCTCAGCTGGGAGATGCTTAAACTGAAGCTCTAAAGGTCCCTGGCTGAAGTCCAGCCTTTGGCACTGGGGTGGCCGTTGCCCTTTTGCAGAGCCGCACACTCCAGCCACACGCTGGCTGCATCTCTTGCCCTCCTCAAGGCTCCTGCCCAGCTCCCTGCCTGCCCTATGGTGGTGGCTGCTCTTTGTATCTCAGCATCTCCCTCTTTGTCCACTTGGAGCCCTCTTCCATCTTCTCCCTGTCACTCCATATGGTGATGGCTGCTCTCGCTCTTTGGTTCCTCTAGTCATGTGACTTTGGCTATGGGGGGGTCCTTGCTAAGAGGATCCTTGAAGGTTCCTCTTGGCCTTTTGCAGAGCAGCTCCCCACAGAGGAGCGAGAATCCATCTGGACAGGGCTTGCTCCACTCCTTCCCATTCTGCTTTCCCTGATATTTCTGCAGTCAAGGGAGGAATTTTATGGTACCTTGTGGGACCTCACATGGCAAGAGACTCCGCCAGGGGAGGCCCCCAATGCCTGCTTGGGCCTCCTGGACTCTCCTGACCCTGGAGATCCTGCAGTGCCTTTGAGCTCCTCAGTTTACCTTCCTTCCTTGGGATGATTCCACCTGGGATGGGCTTGGTGAGGCCCCACTCGCTGGTAGGGTCAGCCTCAGGCCAACAATGTCCAGGTAAGACTGAAGAGCTCCAAGCAGCCCTGCTTGTTGTGGGAGGGCGGACCAGGAACCTCCAGAGGTCCTTTTCAGCCTCAAGTGTTGTATGATTTCATCAGCAGGAAGACCTTGAGTGTAGAGATAGCCTTGCCTCTCCCAGCAGTTGCCCTTCTTTCAGGATAGAGTCCTACAGAAAAGGACTCAGCTCAGAATAATATTTCTATAGGAAAGGGAGATGTCCTCAACACTGTGCCAGGAGCCTGGCCTTTTTCAGAATATGGGGTCCAAGATCTGACAGAGGTCCTGCACCATGGAGACTCCTTGCTCTGCTTTGTGAGCTCCATGGGCTCCAGGAAACGAACTCAAGTCCCACTGTGATCCATTAGGGACTGCAGACTGGATCCTGGGACATTTCTTGGTGACTACAGAGATAAGGAATGGTGTCTGATGTGCTCACCCAGGGTGCTCCCCATAACCTTAGCCATTACCTGAGCAATGACATGGATGTGCTTTGTGCCTGGCCCTGCACCTCTTGATATTGACCTTCCCTGTCCTCTGTCTGCAGACCCCATGTTAGTCAAATTTTCTGATACGTAGTTCAGAAGCATTTTGGCCTCACAGCTTGTGATGATGAGTTTGATCTGGGTGCCTCCCACCAAAAAATGGTTGGTGGGAGCAGCAAGAGTGGAGAGGAACCTGAACAGGAGGCTGGCAGCAAGGCAGAGACTCATCAATAGGCATCATCATGCTCAGAGAAAGAAAGAAGAGCAGGACTGGGGATGGTGACCAGTGACATCCAGGCAAGACATAGCTTGGTTTGAGGGACCTCCTGCTCCTCAGCTTCTGCTCTGGAATGGACTAGACCTTCAGAGATCCCAATAAAGCTCAAATATTTTGTGATTTCATCAACAGGAAGATATCGGGTGCAGGCTCTGCCTCTCCAGCCAGCTGTCCTCCTGTCAGCATGGGGATATCTGAGATTGGGCTTGGCCTGTCCTGTACTCAAGACCAGCTCCCCAGGGTGGCACAGTTGGCCTGAGGGACCTCTTGTTCCTTGGTCCCTGTTCCAGCACAGGAAGGCGAGGGGCCTTTGAGCAGGGCTGAAGTAGCTAAGCTGGGACAATGTTAGACAGAAGATCTTAAGGTCCCGAGATCAAGGCCGGGCTTCAGCACTTGGAGTGGCCTTTTACAGAGCTGTGCATCAAGCCTATATGGGAGCTGCAGCTCGTGTCCTCCTAAATACATCTAACTGTTCTCCCAGGCAATGGTCTTATCCTTACAGTTGCAGGCTGTGAACACTGTCTCCACATCCCCATGGACATCTCCCTGCTTGACCTAGGGCAAAGGAACATCTTCCTCCTCAACGCTCCCTTCATCTGCACCACTGCCCCCCAATTCCTGGCGAACGCAGTGGCTCTTTCTTATGTGGTAGGAGCTGCCCAGGGTTTCCTGGGTGTCATCTTGATTGCACATGGACCTTCCCTGGCCACGGCCTCTTTGTATCTCAGCACCTCCCTCTTTGCCCACCTGGAGCCCTCTTCCATCTTCTCCCTGTCACTCGATATGGTGGTGGCTGCTCTCGCTTTTTGGTTCCTCAAATCATGTGTCCCCCTATCTAAGGCATCAGGTGGGAGGAGATCCAGGATGCCCTGTGGGGAGTCAATGTCTTCAGCAATGGGCTGCCCTGCTCTCCTGTCTAACAACTCCGAGTTTATCGCATGTCATCCTTGTGCTGTGTTTGTGTCACCCATGGTGCTCACTCTCATGCACGTATTAGAGCTGTTCCTGCTTCTCCAGATATGTGAATCTCATCTGAGCATCTTTTGGGTCTACTGAAATTGTGTTGTTACTGTGTTAAAGGTGGCCTCCAGAAGAGGTGATCCTAAATGACAGGGGATGTCCTGAGCACTTCGTGAAGAGGTTTGTCATGTCTTGTGGGCAGCAGCATCTCCATGCGGTGGCACCTCTTCCCCTGAGGGATCTCTTGCTCCTAGAGCTCTGCTCCAGCAGAGCCATAAGGGGGCCAAAAAGTGCATGTGTGGGGCCGAAGTAGCTCAGCTGGGAGAGCGTTAGACTGAAGATCTAAAGGTCCCTGGTTCAATCCCGGGCTTCGGCAGCTTCTTCATGGCTTTTTGCCCCCCTGAGGATCAAGGCCCCTTTGAACATGTTGAGCGGGCACTGAGCTGCCAAGCCAAGGCAGTGCCACCAGGCCAAGGCAGTCCCCAGGGGCACGGCTGGTGGAGGCCACGTGTCCTTGTGGTGGGACCATGGAGCCAGCCCAGCTCAGGGGATGTGCAGGGAGAAGGAGGACCTGGGGGAAGGTTGGTGATATCATGGTGGGGACTTCCCATGGTGGGAGAGGCATTTGGGTGCTGTGTTTGATCCTGGCAGGTGGGGTTTCCAAAAGGGTGTCCTGAATCTGTGAGACTCCCAAATACTGCAGGTATTTTAAGCTAGTTCTGGGTCATGAATGGATTTTTGAGGCTAAGGAGGAGGATGTGCTCGTCATCTCCTAGGCAAAAAAGGGCCGAGTGGAGGCATGTTTCCCCCACAAAGGACACTGTCCTATTTGTTCCTGGAGAAGAATTAGAGATGAAGTTTTTGGATGGTGATGAAAGTCAGGAACAGTGTGGCAACGTGAAGGCAAGAGAGAAGTTGCTTGAGGGACTTGGTGCTCCTGTGGCTCTGCTCTGGCACAGTTGGTGTGGGAACAAAGAGCCCCAGAGCCAGGTCAAATGAGCTCAGCTGGGAGAGTGTTCGAGTGAGGATCTAAAGGTTCCTGCTTCTGCGTCAGCCCTGGGGTAGCTGTTTCCCTTTAGCAGAAATGGACATCGAGGCTACAAGGGAGTTGCAGCTCTTGCCCTTCTTAACGCTCCTGGCTGTCCTCCCAGACAAGGGTCTCATTCCTGCATCTGCAACCTGCAAATATTCCCTCTGCATCCCCAGGTATGATGTCCTCCTCAACACTGCCTCCATCTCCACCGCTGCCCTCCAATTCCTGGCGGACACTGTGGCTCTTTCCTATATGGTAGGAGCCGCCCAGGGCTTCCTGGGTGTCATCTTGATTGCACAGGGGCCTTCCCTGGCCACGGCCTCTTTGTATCTCAGCACCTCCCTCTTTGCCCACCTGGAGCCCTCTTCCATCTTCTCCCTGTCACTCGATATGGTGGGGGCTGCTCTCAATCTTTGGTTCCTCAAATCACGTGTCCCCTTATCCACGACATGAGGTCAGAGGAGTTCCAGGATGCCCTGATGGGACTCAGTGACTTAAGCAGTACCTTGTCCTTCTCCCCACTCTAAACTCCCTGAGTTAATTTCACATCATTCCTGCACTGAGTTTGTGTCACCTCACTCTCTTGCACGTGTTAGAGCTTTTTCCACTCCTGCAGAGACGTGAATCTCATCTGACTGTCTTTTGGGTGTTTAGCAAGTGTGTCATTGCTACATTAAAGGTGGCCTCCAGAATAAGCATATGCTTAATAACAGGTGATGTCCTGAGTGCTCCATGCAGAGGTTTGTCATGTCCTGTGGCAGCAGCAGCTCCATGCGGTGGCACCTCTTGTCCTGAGGGATCTCTTGCTCCTAGAGCTCTGCTCCAGCAGAGATACAAGGGGCCAAAAACTGTGTGTGGGGGGCCAAAGTAGCTCAGCTGGGAGAGTGTTAGACTGAAGATCTAAAGGTCCCTGGTTCAACCCCGGGCTTTGGCAGCCCCTTCATGGCTTTTTGCCCCCCTGAGGATCTAGGCCCCATGGAACTTGTTGAGCAGGCACTGATCTCCCAAGCCAAGGCAGTGCCACCAGGCCCAGGCAGTCCCCAGGGGCACGACTGGTGGAGGCCACATGTCCTGGCCATGGAGCCAGCCCAGCTCAGGGGATGTGCAGGGACAAGGAGAGCCTGGGGCTGCCCACAATGGAGCCCCAGCATGCGAGGGGGTGTCTCCTGTGGAGTCCCCCAGCAGTTCAGCACCATGTGCAGGTGGGGGAGCCCCAAGGGCAGGAAGGGGCAGAAGGGCAGTGAGCCATGACCAGGAGGGGCCATCACCCCATCCCAGTCTTCCTCATGTGTCCGTGGCCAAGGAAGGGGTCAGGTTGGTGGTATCATGGTGGGGACCTGCCATTGTGGGAGAGGCATTTGGGTTCAGTGTCTCATCCAGCCAGGCGGGGTTTCCAAAAGGGTTTCCTGGACCTGTGTAACTCCCAAAAGCTGCAGCTATTTTAATTTAGTTATGGGGGGTTTTTTTGTGGATAAGGTAGATGTGTTAGTCATAGCCCAGGTGAAACAGGGCCTACTGTAGGCATGCAGCCCATCAAGAGACGCCATTGAAGCGGTTCCTGGAGAAAAATTTCTGAGCAAGTTTTTGTGGCTGGTGATCAGAGTGAGGAGCAGTGCAGCAAGGTCAGGGGAAGAGACAAGAGGCACTTTGTGCTCTTCTGCCTCTCTTCTGGCACAGCTGTCATGGGCAGAGGGAAGCTCAGAGCAGGGCTGACGTAGCTCAGCTGGGAGATGCTTAAACTGAACATCTAAATGTCTCTGGTTCAAATCCAGCCTTTGGCGCTGGGGTGCCCGTTGCCCTTCTGCAGAGCCACTCCCTGTCACTCGATATGGTGGTGGCTGCTCTCACTCTTTGGTCCTTCTAATCATGTTTCCCTTTATCCACGGTTTGAGGTCGGAGGTGTTCCAGGATGCCCTGTGTGGACTGCATGACTTCAAGAAACAGGTGTTCTGCTCCCCTGTCAAAAGTCTCCTAGTTTATCTCATGTCATCCCTGTGCTCAGTTTGTGTCACCTGTGCTGCTCACTGTCTTGCACATTCTTGTGATCTTCCCACTCCCCCAGAGATGTGAATCTCATCTGAACGTCTTTTGGGTCTTCTGCAAGTGTATCATTACTACATACAGGTGGCCTCCAGAATAGGCTATCCTTAATGACAGGTGATGTCGTGAGTGTTGCCTGCAGAGGTTTATCATGTCCTGTGGCAGCAGCAGCTGCGTGTGGTGGCACCTCTCATCCTGAGGGATCTCTTGCTCCTCAAGTTCTGCTCCGGTAGAGCCAGAAAGGGGCCAAAACCTGTGTGTGTGGGGCCAAAGAAGCTCAGCTGGGAGAGTGTTAGACTGAAGATCTAAAGGTCCCTAGTTCAAGCCTGGGCTTCGGCAGGTCCTGGAGGACTTTTTGCAGGCCCAAGGATCTAGGGACCATGGAACTTGATGAGTGGGCACTGAGCTCCCAAGCCAAGACCGTCCCTTGGCTTCCCATTCTGCTTTCCCTGATGTTTCTGCAGCCAAGGGAGGAATTTTATGGTAGCTTGTGGGACCTGCAATGACAAGACACCCCCCAGGGGGAGGTCCCATGCCTACTTGGGTCTCTTTGGTCCCTCAAATCATGTGTCCCCCTATCCACGGTGTGAGGTCAGAGGAGTTCCAGGATGCCCTGTGGGGACTCAGTGACTTCAGCACTAGGCTGCCCTGCTCCTCTCTCTAAAGGCCCCAAGTTTATTTCACATCATCCCTGTGCTGAGTTTGTGTCATCCCCGGTGCTCACTCTCTTGCACATGTTAGAGCTTTTCCCACTCCTGCAGAGACGTGAATCTCATCTGAGCATCTTATCGGTGTTCTGCAAGTGTGCCATTACTATGTTAAAGGTGGCCTCCAGCATCACCCTAATGACAGGTGATGTCCTGAGTGCTCCATGCAGAGGTTTGTCATGTCTTGTGGCAGCAGCGGCTCCATGCGGTGGCCCCTCTTGTCCTGAGGGATCTCTTGCTCCTAGAGCTGTGCTCCAGCAGAGCCACAAGGGGCCAAAAACTGTGTGTGGGGGGCTGAAGTAGCTCAGCTGGGAGAGCGTTAGACTGAAGATCTAAAGGTCCCTGGTTCAACCCCGGGCTTCGGCAGCGCCTTCATGGCTTTTTGCAGCACTGAGGATCTAGGCCCGGTAGTTGTTGACCAGACACTGAGCTACCAATGACTTGTTGTGGGAGGTTGGACCAGGAACCTCCACAGGTCCTTTTCAACCTCAAGTGTTGTGTGATTTCATCAGCAGGAAGACCTTGAGTGTAGAGATAGCCTTGCCTCTCCCAACAGTTGCCCTTCTTGCAGGATAGGGTCCTAGTTCAAGGTCGGGTTTCAGCACATGGAGTGGCCTTTTGCAGAGCTGTGCCTCAAGGCTATATGGGAGCTGCAGTTCGTGTCCTACTAAATATTTCTAACTGTTCTCCTGGGCAATGGTCTTATCCTTACAGCTTGCTGCTGCGAACACTGCCTCCACACCCCCATGGACATCTCCCAGCTTGATCTAGGGCAAAGGAGGATTTTTGGTGTCCACCATCAGCTCTGCTGCACGGGGGAACTCACAATGGATAGGAGGCCATGCGAGGGTGATGTACATTTTACTGGTGGTGGATGATTGAGATCTCAGTCTCTTGCAGGCATCTTTGTATTCCTCCATCCTCAGGCCATCTCCAGCTATGTGGAGAAGAAGGAGGAGGGCTCCAGGTGGGCAAAGAGAGAGCTGCTGAGATGAAAAGAGGCCATAGCCCTTGTGCAATCATGATGACACCAAGGAAGCACTGGGGAGCTCGTAACACCTACGGAGCAATCCTGGTGTCCCTCGGAGAACTGGACATAAATCTGGGAACAGTGGTGATAGAGTCAAGATCAAGAAGGAGGGTGCGGATGCTGTGGGCTGCTTGTCCCCATGACAGAACAGAGGCAGAGGAGCATGAAGTCCCTCAAGCAACTTGTGTCTTGCCTTGACCTTGCTGCACTGCACCTGACTCTGATCACCATCCACAAACTTGTTCTGCTTTCTTCCTCCTTATGCACAAAGATCGATTAATGCCCCCCAAATAGCCTAAAATACCTGCAGCCTTTGGGAATGCGGCAAAGTCATGACATCCTTTTGGAAAGGCCACCTGCCTGGATCAGACACTGCACCCAAATGCCTCTCCCACCATGGGAGGTCCCCACCATGATACCACCAACCTTACCCCTTACTCTTTGTCCCTGCACATCCCCTGAGCTGGGCTGGCTCCATGGTCCCACCACAAGGACAAGTGGCCTCCACCAGCCATGCCCCCTGGGGACTGCCTTGGCCTGGTGGCACTGCCTTGGCTTGGAAGCTCAGTGCCTGCTCAACAAGTTCCACAGGGCCTAGATCCTCAGGGCTGCAAAAAGCCATGAAGGCGCTGCCGAAGCCCGGGATTGAACCAGGGACCTTTAGATCTTCAGTCTAACGCTCTCCCAGCTGAGCTACTTCGGCCCCGTACGTGCAATTTTTGGCCCCCTTGTGGCTCTGCTTGAGCAGAGCTCTTGGAGCAAGAGGTCCCTCAGGACAAGAGGTGCCACCGCATGGAGCTGCTGCTGCCACAGGACATGACAAACCTCTGCATGGAGCACTCAGGACATCACCTGTCATTAAGGATGGACTATTCTGGAGGCCACCTATATGTAGTAATGATACACTTACTAAACACCCAAAAGATGGTCAGGTGAGATTAGCGTCTCTAGAGCAGCGGGAAGATGACAAACATGTACAAGAGAGTGAGCACCATGGGTGACACAAACTCAGCACAGGGATGATGTGAAATAAACTTGGGGCCTTTAGAGAGGGAAGACGGGCATCCCATTGCTAACATCACTGAGTCCCCACAGGGCATCCTGGAAGTTCTCCAACCTCACATAGTGGATAGGGGGACACACGACTAGAGTGACCAAAGAGCCAGAGCAGCCACCACCATATCGAGTGACAGGGAGAAGATGGAAGAGGGCTCCAGGTGGGCAAAGAGGGAGGTGCTGAGATACAAAGAGGCCATGGCCAGGGAAGGTCCATGTGCAACCCAGATGACACCCAGGAAGCCCTGGGCAGCTCCTACCACATAAGAAAGAGCCACAGTGTCCCCAGGAATTGGGGTGCAGTGGTGGAGATGAAGACAGTGTTGAGGAAGAAATTGTAAATGTGGGGATGTGAAGGGAACGTTTGCAGGTTTTAGAGACAAGGATGAGGCCCTTGCCCAGAAGGGCAGCCAGGAGCATTGAGATGGGCAAGAGCTGCAGCTCCTAGCAGCCTCAGTGTCCATCTCTGCAAAAGAAGAAGGGCTACCCAAGCGCAGAAGCCCAGACGTCAACCAGGGACCTTTACATCTTCCCTCTAATCATCTCCCAGCTGAGCTACTTTGACCCTGCTCTGAGGCTCTTTCTCCCCACATCTGCAATGCCAGAGCAGAGCCACAGCAGCAAAAAGTCCCTCAAGCAATTTCTCTCTTGCCTCCACCTTTCCGCATTGCTCCTGACTCTAATCACCATCCAAAAACTTTATCTCTAATTCTTCTCCAGGAACAGATTGGACAGTGTCTCTTGCCGGGACCAAGTGCCTCCATTGGGCCCTCTTTTGCCCTCTGTTGCCCATGACCAACACATCTTCCTCCTTAGCCTCAAAAATTCATTCACGAGCCAGAACTAGCTGAACATAACTGCAGTATCTGGTGGTGGGACACATTGAGGACACCCCTTTGGAAACCCCACCTGGCTGGGTCAGGCACTGCACCCAAATGCCTCTCCCACCATGGGAAGTGCCCACCATGAAACCACCAAGCTGACCCCTTACTCCTTGTCCCTGCACATACCCTGAGCTGGGCTGGCTCCATGGTCCCACCACAGGAACACATAGCCGTCACCAGCTGTGCCCCCTGGGGAGTTGCTTTGGTCTGGTGGCACTGCCTTGGCAGCTCAGTGCCCGCTCAACAAGTTCCACGGGACCTAGATCCTCAGGGCTGCAAAAACCCATGAAATGGCTGCCGAAGCCCGGGGTTGAACCAGGGACCTTTAGATCTTCAGTCTAACGCTCTCCCAGCTGAGCTACTTCGGCCCCACACACACAGTTTTTGGCCCCCTTATGGCTCTGCTGGAGCAGAGCTCTAGGAGCAAGAGATCCCTCAGGACAAGAGGTGCCACCGCACGGAGATGCTGCTGCCCCAGGACATGACAAACCTCTGCATGGAGCACTCACGACATCACCTGTCAATAAGGTGATGCTGGAAGCCATCTTTAATGTAGTAATGACACAATTGCAGGAGACCCAAAAGAGAGTCGGATGAGATTCACATCTCTGGAGAAGTGGGAAAAGCTCAAACATGTGCAAGAGAGTGAGCACCATGGGTGACACAAACTGAGCACAGGCATGATGTAATATAAACTCAGAGCCTTTTGAGAAGAAAGCAGGGCAGCCTAGTGTTGAAGTCATCAAGTCCCCTCAGGGCATCCTGGAACTCCTCCGACCTCACGCTGTGAATGGGGGACACACAAGGGACCAAAGAGCGAGAGCAGCCACCATCACACCAAATGAAAGGCAGAAGATGGAAGAGGGCTCCGAGTGGGCAAAGAGGAAGAATCATAGAATCATATCATAGAATGCTTAAGGTTGGAAGGGACCTCTAGAGGTCATCTAGTCCAACCCCCCTGCACACTCAGGGCCACCTAGAGCACGTGGCACAGGACTGCATCCAAGCGGGTTTTGAAGATCTCCAGAGAAGGAGACTGCACAACCTCTCTGGAAGGTGCTGAGATACAAAGAGGCCAGGACCGTGGAATGGCCCTGTGCAATCAAGATGACACCCAGGAAGCCCTGGGCCGCCCATACCACATTGGAAAGAGTCATAGTTTTCTCCAGGCATTGGAGGGCAGTAGTGGAGAAGACTGCCATGCCCCCTGGGGGCTGCCTTGGTTTGGGAGCTCAGTGCCCGCTCAACAAGTTCCACGGGGCCTGGATCCTCAGTGCCGCAAAAAGCCATGAAGAAGCTGCCGAAGCCTGGGGTTGAACCAGGGACCTTTAGATCTTCAGTCTAACGTTCTCCCAGCTGAGCTACTTCGGCCTCAGACTCACAGTTTTTGGCCCCTTGTGGCTCTGCTGGAGCAGAGCTCTAGGAGCAAGAGATCCCTCACGCACCTGCTGCTGCCACAGGACGTGATAAATCTCTGCATGAAGCACTCAGGACATCAGCTGTCATTAAGGATCTCATTATTATGAAGGCCGCATGTAACATAGTCAAACCAAGTCAAACAACGTAGTGTTAAACAAGATGACACCCAGGAAGCCCTGGGCAGCCCATACTACATAGGAAAGAGCCACAGTGCCCCCAGGCATTGGAGGGCAGTGGTGGAGATGCAGGCGGTGCTGAGGAGGAAGATGTGCATCGCTGGGGTGTGCAGTCCCTCACATGATGAGGTTCCATAGTGAGCAGCCCCAGGCCCTCCTTGTTCCTGCACATCCCCTGAGCTGCGCTGGCTCCATGGTCCCCCACAAGGACAAGTGGCCTCCACCAGCCGTGCGCCTCAGGGCTGCCTTGGCCTGGTGGCACTGCCATTTGGGAACTCAGTGCCCACTCAACAAGTTCCACAGGACTTAGATCCTCAGGGCCGCAAAAAGCCATGAAGGGGCTGCCGTAGCCCGGGATTGAACCAGGGACCTTTAGATCTTCAGTCTAACGCTCTCCCAGCTGAGCTACTTCGGCCCCACACACACAGTGTTTGGCCCCCTTGTGGCTCTACTGGAGCAGAGCTCTAGGAGCAAGAGGTCCCTCAGGACAAGAGGGGCCACCACATGGAGCTTCTGCTGCCCACAGGACACGAGAAACCTCTGCAGGAAGCTCTCACAACATCACTTATCATTAAGGATCTCATTATTACGGAGGCCACCATTAACATACTGATCACACACTGGTCAGACAGTCAGATGAGATTCATGTCTCTAGAACAGTCAGAAGATCACAAACATGTGCAAGAGAGTGAGCATCATGGGTGACACAAACTGAGCACAGGCATGATGCGAGATAAACTTGAGGTCTTTTGAGAGAGGAGCAGAACACTTCTTTGCTGAAGTTCCTTCAGGGCATCCTGGAACTGCTCACATCTCACACTATGGATAAGGGGACACATGATTGGAGGAACCAAAGAGCGAGAGTAGCCACCACCATATGGAGTGACAGGGAGAAGATGGAAGAGGGCTCCAGGTGGGCAAAGAGGGAGATACTGAGTACAAAGAGGCCGTGGCCAGGGAAGGCCCCTGTGCAATCAAGATGACACCCAGGAAGCCCTGGGCAGCTCCTACCATATAGGAAAGAGCCAGTGTCCGCCAGGAATTGGAGGGCAGCGGTGGAGATGGAGGCAGTGTTGAGGTGAAGTCATACCTGGGGATGCAGAGAGAATATTTGCAGGTTGCAGATGCAGGAATGAGGCCCTGGTATGGGAGGACAGCCAGGAGCGTTAAGAAGCAAGAGCTGCAACTCCCTTGTAGCCTCGATGTCCATCTCTGCTAAAGGGAAATGGCTACCCCAGGGCTGACGCACAAGCAGGAACCTTTAGATCCTCACTCGAACACTCTCCCAGCTGAGCTCATTTGACCCGGCTCTGGGGCTCTTTGTTCCCACACCAACTGTGCCAGAGCAGAGCCACAGGAGCACCAAGTCCCTCAAGCAACTTCCCTCTTGCCTCCATGGTGCCACACTGCTCCTGATTCTCATCGCTATCCAAAAACTTCGTGTCTAATTCTTCTCCAGGAACAGATAGGACAGTGTCCCTTGTGGGGGAAACATGCCTCCACTTGGCCCTTTTTTGCCTAGGAGATGACGAGCACATCCTCCTCCTTAGCCTCAAAAATCCATTCATGACCCAGAAGTAGCTTAAAATACCTGAAGTATTTGGGAGTCCCACAGATTCAGGACACCCTTTTGGAAAGGCCACCTGCCTGGATCAGACACTGCAACCAAATGCCTCTCCCACCATGGGAGGTCCCCACCATGATACCACCAACCTTACCCCAGGTCCTCTTTGTCCCTGCAAATCCCCTGAGCTGAGCTGGCTCCATGGTTCCACCACAAGGACACGTGGCCTCCACCAGCCGTGCCCCCTGGGGACTGCCTTGGCCTGGTGGCACTGCCTTGGCTTGGCAGCTCAGTGCCCGCTCAACAAGTTCCACAGGGCCTAGATCCTCCGGGCTGCAAAAAGCCATGAAGGCGCTGCCGAAGCCCGGGATTGAACCAGGGACCTTTAGATCTTCAGTCTAACGCTCTCCCAGCTGAGCTACTTCGGCCTCAGACTCACAGTTTTTGGCCCCTTGTGGCTCTGCTGGAGCAGAGCTCTAGGAGCAAGAGATCCCTCACGCACCTGCTGCTGCCACAGGACGTGATAAATCTCTGCATGAAGCACTCAGGACATCAGCTGTCATTAAGGATCTCATTATTATGAAGGCCGCATGTAACATAGTCAAACCAAGTCAACCAACATAGTGTCAACCAAAATGACACCCAGGAAGCCCTGGGCAGCTCCTACTTCATAGGAAAGAGCCACAGTGTCCCCAGGCATTGGAGGGCAGTGGTGGAGATGCAGGCAGTGTTGAGCAGGAAGATGTTCATCGCTGGGTGTGCAGGCAGTGTCTGCAGCTGCAGATGCAAGATGAGGCCCTTGGTGAGGAGGGCAGGCAGGGAGCAAAGTAGGAGCCTGGAGAAGGGCCAGAGCTGCAGCCAGCGGGTGACTGGAGTGCGCGGCTCTGCAAAAGGGCAACGGCCACCCCAGTGCCAAAGGCTGGACTTCAGCCAGGGACCTTCAAATCAAACCTTCAGTTTAAGCATCTCCCAGCTGAGCTACCTCAGCCCTGCTCTGAGGCTCCCTCTCTCATGACACACTACCCAAATCCCTCTCCCAGCATGGCAGGTCCCCCTCGTTGTACCACCAACCTTACCCCTTCCTTGGCCATAGACACATGAAGAAGGGTGGGATGGGGGGCTGCAGAGGAAAGAGGATCCCCATGCACGGGGGTCCTGGCTGCTCTCTGCAGCTGTGGGCTGGGGTATGGCCTGGATTTGGGCAGGCTGGAAGAAGACAAAGCAGCTCCACAAAAGGCCAAGAGGACCCAAAGAGGATGCCCTTGACAGGGACACTAATGCCAAAGCCCCGGCTTGAAGCAGGGCCCTTTAGATCTTCCTTCCACGGCTCTGTCAGTTGAGCTCCCCCAGCCCTGCCCTGGAGTCCCTGTCCCCATCCAGCTGTGTGAGCAGAGGCAGAGGAGCAGGAGGGCCCTGAGGCCAAGGAGATCCACGTGGCTGTCCCTGCGCTGGGATAACCCTGCTCACCACCCCACACCCCATCTGCTCTTCTCCTCCGCGCACACTGCGATGGTCCCTCCCGGCCATAGCTCACTGCCCTCCTGCCCCCTACTGCCTTTGGGGCTTCCCCACCTGCACATGGTGCTGGACTGCTGGGGGACTCCACAGGAGACACCCCCTCACATCCTGAGGCTCCATCATGGGCAGCCGCAGCCCCTCCTTGTCCCTGCACATCCCCTGAGCTAGGCTAGCTCCATGGTCCCACCACACGGACATGTGGCCTCCACCAGCCGTGCCCCCTGGGGACTACCTTGGCCTTCTGGTGGCACTGCCTTGGCTTGGGAGCTCAGTGCCCGCTCAACAAGTTCCACGGGGCCTAGATCCTCAGGGCCGCAAAAAGCCTCGAAGGGGCTGCCGAAGCCCGGGATTGAACCAGGGACCTTTAGATCTTCAGTCTAACGCTCTCCCCGCTGAGCTACTTCGGCCCCTCACACACAGTTTTTGGCCCCTTCTGGCCCTGCTGGAGCAGAGCTCTAGGAGCAAGAGGTCCCTCAGGACAAGAGGGGCCACCGCTGCTGCCCACAAGACCTGACAAACCTTTGCATGAAGCACTCAGGACATCACCTGTCATTGGGGATGGACATATGGAAGGGACACCTCATCACAGTCTTAGTGGAGATCGCTCTTATTGGGATCTTCGTGCTCTGAGAAACTCTTCATTTTGGAAAAAAATCGTCCCAGCTCCTTCAGTGGTTGCAGTTCAGGGATCTGGCACCAGAGGGCTCACAGAGATGGGAAAGTTTGACGTATTCTGCAGAATTTCCTTCAGTTCTGCGGCCAAAAAAGCTTGGACATACACAAAAGGGAAGTCCTTGGGATCCATATCCATGTGTGGACAAGTCTTCATCGTCCACATGGGCTTTACATCCCTCTTTCCAAAAGCCAAAGGTTGTAGCCTGGGCTTGAACCAAGAACCTTTGGAGCTTCCAGTCCCATGTTCTCCCTGCTGAGCTACTTCTGCTTCAGCTTTTAGTGGGATTAGGAGCTGGACGTGACGTGTGGATGGACGGGGATGGATGGGTGACTTTAGGAATGACCCATTTCCATGAGGATCTTGGAAACGCCTGGAAGACATTGGAAATTCCTGGAAGATATTGGAAATTCCTGGAAGATATTGGAAATCCCTGGAAGACAATGGAAATCCCTGGAAGACACCGGGGTCACCCGGACTCCTGGGCCCCCCCCACCATGGGGGGGGCAGTGACGTCACCCCCGTCCTTGCCGCGGGGGGGGGGG
>VWPW01000171.1:0-51222 GCA_013389825.1 Crypturellus undulatus
AAAAAAAAATGCTATTGCATTAATTTACTTTCATGTTTCTTAGTGAATTGCAGCTTTTAGCCACTTTAGTTTTTCTTACTCTATTTGGGCATCATAAGCAAAACCACTCATCTCCTCCTACAGCTTGTTTACATTTGTTTTACTTTTTATGCTGTGGTACCACTGAGAAATTTAAATGATAGCTGGTTTTGCTGGATTTGCTTAGGTTGTAGCAAGGGAACCACTCTGCCTTCCAAGAGCGTGTGGTCTAAATGTACATGGTGTAGGAGGAGGGGAGGAATTCTAGGCCACTTAAGGTTATGAGAGGGCTACCGAGTCACAGATGAGACCTTGGAGAATGCTGCTGGATTTGGGAAGTGCACCCTGTCCCCTCTGACCTTGGAATCAGCTTTCCTTTTGCCTTCTGCCTCATTTCAATGAAAATATTTTCCATCTCAGCCTTTATTAAGAAGTTGCATCATAAATCTCTCCTTGCCCCCCCTTATTTTTGCCACATGTTCTTTTGGTGTTAAAAATACCTGACCTAAGGAAGTGCCCGATGCAGGAAAAGGCAGCACGACCTCTGTGTCCCCTGAGTGCCCTACAGGGCCTGGGTCCCAGGAGGGACCTTGCTTAGAGCAGAGGGACTGACTTGGGCAGAGGCTCCATCCTGTGATCTCTCACCAGTTACTTTTCATTGCTGCTGCTATTGCATTTTTTAGGCAATAATACTTGACATAAAGACTTTTTTTTTTTCTAATTACTTACTATTCTTTTCCTGTCCATTAGATTTTGATGAAGCTTTAATTGCAAGCGTGCAGTGTCATGTTAATGTGTCTCTTTGGGTCGCAGTCCAAGTGCGTGGCCTTGTGGACCTCTGTCTCCTTGTAGCTGAGGGAAACTCCCTTCATCCAAAAGCTGTAGGATCGGCTGCAGCTAAAATATAAGCACGGTGAAGGGTGGATGATGTATGCGGTTCACAGGCATGGAACTGAGGCTTGCCGCCTAGATCCATCTGGAAAAGCGTCCCCTGGAAAATAGGTTTTCTGCTTTTACAAGGAGATGTTGAATCATTATATAAACCTGGCTGAAATAAACAGTGATCATGAAACCACATGATGTGAGAACTATAAAGGAAAGGTGAAGAAAATAGAAATCCTACCTACTCAGTCATAGAAGAGAGTTTTGTGAATCAGGACATCTGTAACTTACGGTGGTCCAGCTCATTAAAACACCTTGAGCACATTGGCAGCATTAGCTCCCCAGGCAGAAAGGCTTGGGAAGAACGGTCCAACTGAGAGCAAAATGCGACTTCATGGAGACCTTGCCTGATTTGTAATCATGAGCAGTATGTTCCTCGCTTCTCTATGAGCAGGTCCTTGCAGTCCTTTTCCCTCATGTTAGCATCACTTCTCTTTTAATAATAAACTCTCCTCACCTCTTTCTTCATTACTATGTTCTTCACACTAAGGACACACAACTTGCACTATGGTGTCAGATGTAGGGAGCTCTGGGCAGTTAAAGGTGGGTGGCCATGTCTTCAGATTTGCTTCCAGATACTCTTAGTTACAGTTGGCCATTGCTGGTGGATCATTCATGCATTGATATTTTTCTGTTATTGTAACCGCATGTAAACGTCATGCGTGGAGCACAGCTACAGATGAGAGCTGTGTTTTGTCATTCCTGCTTCCTCCTTGCCCTCTCCAATGCCCCGTTTCTCACAGAAAGCAGAAAACTGCTTTCTATAGCGCACATTCTTCATCCCACTTCGCATAAGGATCAATAGTAAAGTTTTACACTGCTTTTTGCTAGATGCAGGAAAGTCCTTTTTATAGTTTCCTAACATGCAAGCATGTCTTCTAAAGCAATATTTGGATGGTCATTTATATTATCCAGGTAGAAGACTGCTTAAAAAAAAAAATCTTTTCTTGTCTTCAAGCAAAGATATGTTGCTGCCCTTTTCTGGCAGGAGCCAGAATCATAGAATTACCGATTTAAGTGTTAAGCTTGAATTAAGATAAAAGAAGAAAAAAAATCAGAGAAGATGAGAACAATACTGCAATATCTGGATAATATGCTGGGTCATACAGTTGTTTTTGCCATCTCCATTGTATCTAATACTTGGGGTTCATCCGAACTGAAGCTGTGCAAATAGTCATTTCTTTTCCATTTGCTTGCTTTGCCAAAAAAAAAAAAAATAATGTGGGGGAAGATGTTTAGAGGAAGCAAAGCACTGGTTGTTTGACTCAAATTAAAATACTTTAGGTTAAAAGAAATGAAGAAAATTCATTTAACTTTTTTTCTGAGAACAACATTTCAATTTTGCTATTAAAAAAGGCTTGTTTTGAAGATGCTTCAATGAAATGTTCTGGGAACATTTACCAAAACATTCAAGGAAATTCAGCATGAACCCATGAAATATTTCCATCAGTGAATTTGCCTAGCTCTTAATTATTTTTCTTCTGTAGAAGTTGTATCCAAAAAGTCTTTCCCAACTCAGGACTAAACCATTCATAATTTGATTATCCCCTGCGTGTTACTGAAGTAGTGGTAATAATTTAAACTCCCTGATAACAAGTTGGTGGGTTTTGCACAAGTAGAAAAGCCAATGTCTTTGTAGACCTTGGCTCTGTAGGAGGAGTCCATATGTCTTCCATGTGGAGTGTGTTTAGACATACAGTTCCTTACATTTGTATATCTTGTTCCCTCACAGTCTAGATGCATGGGGCAGAGTTCTCTAAAAGTTATTTCTGCTGGGTCTTGTCATTGTACCAAGTTTTTATAGTCATTCCTGCTCTGACTTCCAAGCAGAGAGATTTTTGCTTGCTCTGCCCGCATCCTTGAACTCCCCCTTTGTTAAAGTAAATCACTGAGTAGCTGAGGTTTAAAGGACCTCAGGAGGTGATGGTGCTCCAACATCCTGCTTCAAACAGGGCTCTCAGGATATGCCAGATAACCTACATTTTCTAAAAATCCTTTTGGGGATACTTATTTCTACTCAAGAAGTCAGAATCTATTAGGATGGTCCAAAAAGGGGAATGATAGCACAGTTAGGAGAGGGTGTCATTCATGATGGGTTCACAGTAGCCCTGTCCCAGTGAACCAGCCTGCCCTGCCCTGCCCTGAGAATCCCAGTGTAGACGCAAGTAGTGAGCTGGGGCTGAAGCACTGCTAAAAACTCCTCTTGTTTCTCATGGAAGGGGCCCTGGTCTTTGAGCCCCCAACGAGGATATGCTCATGGGTGCCCTGAGTATCATTTTCTCTTCTATGGAGCTTCAGAAGAGTAAAGGTCCATTTACCAAAGTCAAAACCAGCACTTTTGTTCAGTTCTATTTTAATACTCCACCACCTTCATGGCTGCAGTTAGCTGCCCGAAGGTGGCTTCCATACAAGCACAGAGTTTGGGAATTCATATTATTGCTCTCCCCTGTAGTTTCATTTCCCATTTTAGAATCAGTGATGGGGAACACATGGTTTGCCCAGGATTGCTGTTGTAGTCAATATGATCTTCACTTTGCTACCAGTTCTGGTTTGAAAGGAACCAGTGCTGAGACTTGCAATGCACCATGTAGTGTGTGCCTGGGCAGCTTGACCGTTCTTGGTACCTATTTTAACTCTGTCTGGTGATGTGTATCCAGGGTGATCAGGGAGGAGCAGGTGTTCCAGGAGATATCGGCTTCCAAGGAGACAAGGTAATTCTTTCCTTTTCTTTATCACTTTTTCCCCCTGCATAGGTAGTATAGGTTGTCACAAGCTTTCTCAGATCCCCTTGGAGCCAAGAGACATCCTGAGCTGCTTTCCTCCTGCCCGTAAAAAGCTGGAACTAGCTGCACTTTGCTGCCAGGCTCCCCCATTCATATAGTTCTCATTTAGGGTCCTTGGGATCGCCTTAAAATTCAAGTCAATCTGTTGATTTTGTTGTTCTCAATAAGCACACTTCAACCAGAGAAAATCTGGGACTTTCTTTAAAAAGAGCCTGCAGAACACACAGCGTTGGGACGGGATGGGGGCGGTAGGAGCGTGTGTGGTCCCGCGGCTGCATTTGGTGCGTTTGTCAGCTCAGGGCAGCAGCTTCGACCCCGACCCAGTGAGGCTCTTAACGCAGGGCATAACTTAAGCAAACGACTGCTCCCCTGGGATTACAACATGATCCCGACTTCAGCTGACTAGTGCTGCACTTAGCACTGTGCTGGGGCCCTGAGCCACAGCAAACTGCAACGGTTCTTGTGTGCCTTGGGGCTAAATGCAGCCCCAGCTTTAGCAGAAGCAGCCCACTGGTACCAGTGCAGTCATCTTGGCTCCTCGCAACTGAGCTTAGTCCTTAAAGAAGGCTCCTCTTTCCTGCAGAAACTGGGCTGAACACTGGGGAACTGGTATTTTTTGATGCTTCATTGTGTTTTCTGAAATTTTTTTCTCTCTCTCTCTCTCAGGGTAGCCATGGTTTACCTGGAGTCCCTGGGGCACGAGGAAAGCCAGGACCCCTGGTAAGTAACCAAATGTCCTTTGCTGTTTCCTCTTCCTGAAGATTCAGGACCCAACTGGAAAGGCAGCTCATGAGGACTGTGCTATTCTGAACAGAAAAGTCAGCAGCCAGTAGCCAGCTCATTTTTCTCCATGTTTTCTGATTTCTGCAGGGAAAAGTCGGTGACAAAGGTCCAATCGGTTTTCCAGGACCACCGGGCCCTGAGGTATGTCCCACTTTGGTACCTTCTGCAGCATCCTTTCTTCAGCAAGCCCACAAAGTATATCCCCTTCCATTCAAGCTCTGCAGCAGTTATTAGATGTGTGTAGTTTGCTGCCCAACTGAGAATCAACTTTCTGTCAAATACCCACATGGTGTTACAGAATTTAGACATGCTGAGCTCTTTTCCTTATGGGAGGACTTAAGTGCTCGTAGTGTAGCCTACAGGGTTTGCNACCGGGCCCTGAGGTATGTCCCACTTTGGTACCTTCTGCAACATCCTTTCTTCAGCAAGCCCGCAAAGTATAATCCCTATCCCCTTCCATTCAATCTCTGCAGCAGTTATTAGATGTCTGTAGTTTGCTGCCCAACTGAGAATCAACTTTCTGTCAAATACCCACATGGTGTTACAGAATGTAGACATGCTGAGCTCTTTTCCTTATGGGAGGACTTAAGTGCTCGTAGTGTAGACAAATGGGCCCGCACAGGGTTTGCTGAGATGCTGAGATGTATGCATACAGCTAGCACCAATTCATAGAGAACAGCAGGAGCCAGAGGCTGCCTCCTGCGTGGGCACCCAGCCAGGGAGAGGCAGGGAACTCTCTGGATTCAGATCTTGCTACTTGACGTGTTCTTCTCTTTGGGGATTTTGTGGGTTTTTCAGCTGCTTTCCTAGGGCTGAGCATTGAGTCAGTTTACCTCCCACCTACCCTTCCCTTTTTGCCCAAGGGCTTCACTCCTTTCCTAGGGTAAAGCAGTGTATGAGGTGGGGAGCACCGAGATTGGTTCCTAGCCCATTCTGGCTCTGATGTATTCCTGATTTCTCTTTATACTGCCTGTCATAGGTATCCTGGAGCGTTCCCTAGCCCACAAAATATCATTCCAAGTAGAAAATGACTGACTTAACTGCCCTTACCAAAAAATCTGTTATAGTGGTACCTTAAGCCCAGGACCATCTTCCCCCCAGGATATTGCACTTTTTCTTCCATATAAGCAACAAGACAATACACATAAGATGCTGGAGAGCCACTTTGAGTACTGACTTGATGGTGTTTTTCCTTCATCAGTGTCTGGGATTCTGCTAGTCTGGAAGAGCTCTGTGTCGAGTGCTGTCACTTAGCAATCCTTGCTCCTTGTTGCTATTGGAAATAACTGCGGATTCCTTTGTTTCCTCCTCGAACGGCTGGTGGGTGGGAAGGAGTCGCTGCCTCGTTGAAGCCAGCAGCTAATGAGCGTGTCAGCACCTTGCCTGATTCCTTGCCGGCCTCCCCTTGGCGCTGGGGCGTGCGGGCGCCGCTCGCCGCAGTGAGATTACGCGCTGACTCACCAGGATTCATTAAAACCCAAATTGCCGTTTTTAGCTGTGCGATGACAGGAAGGCCCTCGGAACAATAAATCTGCTCAGAAGATGGACCTAAAGGGGATGGCTGAGAAAGGCTGCTCGCAAATGAAGCTGCGAGCTCCGTGCCCATTGTGCTGCTCCGCTCCCTCGAGATGCTCCACACGCGGGCACCGCCGGCAAAGAACAAATGTCTGGGCACTTGGCCTTTATTTAAAACCCTCACGTGTCCTCAGTAGCTGTCTAAAAAGGTCCTGTGTGCCCCAGCTGTTTCTTTCTCTCTTTTATTTATTTTTATTTCTTTTTATTAGGGTTTTCCAGGAGACATTGGCCCTCCAGGAGAAAACGGTCCCGAAGGCCTAAAGGTGAGTGGAGCAGAAACTGAAAGTCTGTGTGGGGTGGGAACCGGCCAGGGAAAACAAAACTGTGGGAAGGGGAGAGAGAAAAAGCCCTTGGAGATTCCTGAGGATTATCCTGGCCAGCATTTCAGCTTGGGCTGTTTGACTTGAGGTCCCTCCAAGAGAGGGGTTTTCTTTTTTTTTTCTATTTTTTCTCTAACAAAATTGACATTGGATGGTGTCCCATGGCTGTGAAAGAGACTTTCTCATTTTAATGGCCCTTTAGAGCTTATGTTTCTATTTTCTGAATATCTTTTCCTTTGGATCTTGCCCAGGGGAAGCCAGGAGCACGCGGTTTACCTGGGCCGAGAGGACTGCCTGGACAAGAGGTGAGTGTCCTCAGGGCTTCTCGGACTAAAGGTATGTCGAATTAGGAGAATAATGTTGAATTTTCGAGATGAATGCACACTCAAATGGTGCTTGTGATTTGAAATTCTCCAGTTCCTCTGAATCTGCAAGAAGATGTTTAAATTCACTGATGAGAAACCTGCAGAAAAGACGCGTCCACTAAGTTGCAATCTTGTGATCTTTGCTTCCAGTTACTGCTGGAATCCATTTACCCTAAATCCTGCATTGAATTTTCTTCTCAAGCCTGTTCCCCTGGACTTTCCTGCCTCCAAATGCATGATAAATCCCCTTTCCCTGCATACCCCTTGGCACAGACATGCCCTGACCTGGCTTTTGCTCTCTGCTCCTTTAAAAGGATTTTTTGGGTATTTTTCTGTCAACTTTGGGACCTTCATACTCTGGTCCATCACACAGAGTGATGTCTTTTTGTAAAAAGAAGGTATAAATGGAAATTGCTGTTTTGCAAAAATTTGTTTACCTGACATTTCAGTTTTCACCTTTTGATTTATGCAAAAACTTGAAGTTTCATCCCACTCATGGTCTCTACAAAGCAACAGTAACCACTGAATTAATATTCCTGAAGCTGTAAATATTTTCCAGCAACAGTAGAGCAGACCTGAGTGCCGTTGTCTTTATCCTGTTGTAAATCTAGTGACTTTGGTCACGTTTCTTCTCATTTAGGCCAGTGCAAGTTTTGTCAGGCATCAGGAGGCACTGTGCAAGCAATACTCAGTGCATAGGTGGACCAAATCACTGTCTAATAGCAATAATAATTCTTAATGTTTTCTGTGAATTCTTTTGTTTGCTCTCTAAATGGGATTAATCTAAATTAGCTTATTTATTTGCACTGAAAAAGGAAAAAACACTCTAAGGATTTTACAAAGAGGGGAATTAGTCTTGCATTCCACTTGTGGGCCAGCATGTCCAAGCTGCCTCCAACTTACTCTAGCTGGCCAGTGGAACAGTAGGAATCGTGGATGTGCGTGTGGAATGGGCTATACTGCCAACCTTCGCTGCTCTCTTACCCAGGGTGGTGAGATTCATGCTGTGGATTTCACCTTCTTCAGAAGAGTGAGGAAGTTTGGGATGGCTTATCTGAGCCCATACCATGGGGGCTCTGTTTTCCTCTCTTTTGAACCCCCTGATGTCCAGTCCTGTATTCCACTCACTAGCTCAGGCCATTTCGTTACCACCTCTGTGGCTGCCAAGGGTACATAATTTCTCTCTTGGTGGTGGGTTTTAGGGACATTTGAGCTGATTGGGGGGAGGTTTAACTGAAAATCTCTCAGAAACTCTAGGTCTGATCCTATCACATTAGAGATTGGTGTAGAGCCAAGGGAGAGGACCCAGTCCAACTGCTGCGTGAGAGTTTGGGATATCTCCATCCTGCAGCGTGTCTAGTTCCATTTGAAAGCAAAAGAAAAACCTTACTGCAGTTGCCAAATGTTCCGTGGGAATTTTGCAAACCCTTTCTGGGGAGGGAGGGCAGGCACTCGGGGCTCTGCAGTGTTTGTATCCTCTGTCAAATGAAACGGAGCAGAATCCAGTGAGCTTGACAAGTGCATCCCTGGGCCAAACGCAGCCCTGGATAAGCCCACCCAACTGGGTTGACTTCAGTGGATTTTCATGTGGGCTTTACTGGCAGGGCTCAGCTTTGGGGTTTATTCCTGAGATAAGGAAGGAGATGAGAAGCCCTAGGAAATGCCCAGAGAAGCATTTAGCAGAGCTGTGTGCCCTACAGCTCAGAAAGACTCCGTTGTTAAAATGTGCCGGCTGAGCACATAGCACGTGCTTAACTGCCAGCCACACTGCAGACCTTCCATTTTTGCTGTGTGGTGAGTCTGAACTTGGTCACTATTTTGACCTTTACTATTTTGACCTTTATTTTAATTTCTTTCCACCTCAGGGAGATGAAGGACCCTTAGGACCACCTGGAGTCCCTGGTCCAGAGGTAGGTTTTGCTTGTTTTAAACAGTTTGATCTATTACTAGCAACTCCACTGACCTTGCAAAAGAATTAAAATAATGTAAAGCCTCAAACCTTCTGGTTTGGAAAGAGATCTTCCCCGCTAAGATGTATTGTTTTGTCCAGGGTTTGCTCCAAGTGCTTGATCCTCTTGTGTTGCCTCAGCATCAGCTTGGTTCCTTTTCTTTTCGATGAGAATGAGGAAATACTAGTTTGAAGGGAAGAAAATCAAGAAAAAAAAAACCACAGGGACCTAAAGCAGAGCCTTTTCTGTCTCTTTATCACTTAGAACATAGTGATGTGCTGTAGAAACCCAGTGAGGAGCAGTAAAAGCAATGTTACTGCATCTGTGAACTTGCCATCTCAAGTTTTTATAATGGCTATGGATATGTACACAATTATCATTATAAAACAGTAAAATATCTTGCAATTTGGTAACTGTGCTGAGAGCTTCTATACGGATCAGGAAATAAATATTTTATCTTGCATTGCCTCCCTGTGTTCCAGTGGGTGCTTTTATTGTTTTCTGGAGAAACATGGCAGATCCAGTTACTTCAGTGGCTGGACCAACACCAAAATTGTTCCTCTAACCAGAGGGAACATGAAGCTTCTGGTGTGCAGGCTACATCCTGGTTTGCTAAGCAGAGATGTGAATGTTAGCCTGGTTCCCCTCGCTGCAGGGACATTCCTGTTCCCCAGCCCTGTCTGGGATGGCAGGAATAGAGCCTATAGGGAGCTCATGTGGCCCAGCCCCAATGCTCACTAGCAAAATATGATCGTTGCTGGGTGTCCTGCAAAACAAACAAACAAAAAGACTTCTGTAAGTAGAAGAAATGGGGCTGAATGCAGCATGTAACTATCTAATGGGTAGTGACAAAGCACTTGGCTGGGTTGATGGTAGTCCATGCATAGTGTTACTGTTGCAAAACTGAGGTAATGGAACTTAATTGGAGGAGTAGAAATGGAATTATCCTTGCTGTAGGACTCTCAACGTGTTCCCCATGAATCAAACTGAGTGCACTTGAGGCATGGTGCTTTCCTCTTGTGTTGCTTCAGCATCAGTGAGGACTGCTCCATCTTTAGTGCCCTTGATTCACTGGGAACACGGCTTGAAAGCTCTGCCTTACTATATGAGTTTACAGACCCACTGCTGTGAACAAGGGCAGTTATTCCTTATTTTTTATATTTATTGCTCTTCTGTATATTTCAGGGTCGATCTGGCCGGAAAGGTTTTCCAGGAAGACCTGGTCCTGATGGTCCAAAGGTGAGAAAAGGGTTTGTTCATGATGAGAGAAGCAGAAGGCAGAGAGGGAGTGGAAAACCTCTTTTCCCACCTTTAACATGCTCTGAGCCGAAGGTATTTGCTCAAAACAGGGACAGGGGGAACTGAGGATTTCTCTGAATTCTGGGGTCTTGGCCCCTGGTTTCTTCAGTGCAAAAAAAAAGACAGGGCATTTTTTTTAAAAAAACATGTGCTTTATTGCAAACAACTGTGTTCCTCCTTTGATATTAACTACCGCCCCCATCATCTCTTCTTTTTCTCCTTTTTTTTTTCCTTTACTTCTCCACGTTTTTGTTCTAAAACAATGCACATCATTCCTATCTTTGCTGCCTAATTAGCAGCAGGAACCATCCCAGAGCAGCCCGCTCCATAAACCCACACTCAAAAGGAGAGAGAGAACCCAACAAAAACAACCTCTTCAAACAGTAAATAACAAAAATGTGGTCTGGCAGCACATCTGGAGTATCTGCCTACTGAGAAAATACAGCTGCTGTCACCCAAGGACAATACTGGTTAACGGTGCCTCTGGCCTCCGGATAGCCTGCCCCGGGGTACTCAACCGGCCTTTGAGTACGGCCTGCCCTTATTCCTGGCAGCTTTGAAATTCTCCTCCTCCTGCTTTTCTCCTCGCCCCTCATTTTTCTCATCTCTGACTCTCTCTGATACTGCAGTGACTTAGCTTGCGTGGGTTGCTCCTCTGGTTTTCACGCAGGCGCTCCACGTGAACAGTAATGTGCAGACACTTAAGGTTCTGCACGAGTAGAGCAAGGGTGCAGCATTGCTTGGTAATGTTTGGCTTGTCCTTTACGTTTGTGATCCGTCCACTGGCAGGTGGATCCTCTGGACCCCCTCTGCATTGTCACTCATTAAATGCACCACGCCATGGTGGTCACACTCTTGCTTCTTCTAGGTGCTCCTCAAATCTTTTGATTAATCATAATCCTTTCCTGTTCTGTTTCTCCTGATGATTTGCTTCTGTCATCAGCTTTCTCTGTTTTACTCATTCTAGACAGAAATATTACAAGGCAGAAACACCCCAGCTCCAGGAACATCCTTAAGGAAAACTCATGCCTTACTAGATGTGAGAATAAACCAACCAGGACTAGGCTGTGCTACAGAAAATTAGACAGCTTATTTCTCAATATCTGAGCTTGATTTTGTGTAGATTATTTCACCACAGCAGGACCTGTTGTTCTGAGGGGCATTTCACTCCAAAACAGTGAGTGTTTGTTCCGTGCTTGCGTCAGCTGCGATTCTTGCTTTGAGTTATCTTTCTAGTTACACCAGGTTTTCTAAGAGGTTGTTTCTTGCTATTCCGCAATTCACATGAAGCAGCCCAAGTAATGGGTCTGCAAAGAACTGGGGAAGTTTAACTCAAAAAGTCTTGCAGATGCACCTCCCAAATGCAGCTTACCTGCCCTGGATGAAGCACATAACTGTTCATCTCATGAACCATCAGGCTGTCCTTATGCTGTCACTGGGACAAGTGAGTAACCATCGTGCCCTCTCTCTGCTTGTCACACAGGGTGAGCCAGGAAACCGTGGCCGACCGGGGAAAGTTGGTGAACAGGTAAAGTCCTTGTTTTCCTTGTCTGTTTGATGATTTTGTGTGTGTGCATCCACTGAGAGCACAGGGCTCTGACAGAGGACAGCAAGCTGGTGTTTCTGGCCAGTTGAGCTCTATAAGAGCCCAGCGCTCCAGCTCTGAAGTGGGAAACTTGCTGTAGTTCCACCAGGGCTCTCGATGAGTAGTACCAGCACTGGGCTTGATGTCGTGTAAACTGGAGGTTTCCCCATAGGCAGAGTGCTTGGGTAACGTCACAGCTGACTGTCATACTTTCAGCATTGGCAGTGTTGTAACACACATGACCTGGTGTGGTTATCCTGTGGTTATCAAGGAGGCAAATTCATTGTAAGGAAAGATTACGGATTTCGGTGTTTTCCTTTCATTCTTCAAGGGCATTTTCCAAGCTTTGCTCTCCTAGATTTTGAGGGCAGAGCTCGGCTGCCCTCTGATCTGGTACTGATCTCCTTGGGCTCCTACTAGGTTTTCTGAGAACAGAGGAGACAGCAGCCAAAAGAACTAGATGTGGGAGAGAGACACTGAGCCATGTTTTGCTGTACTGCAAGAGAGAACTTTCTGCTAGGGACGCAGGGGACACATCTTGTCCCTGTAGGCTTCGGAGAACCGCAGAGGCGAGGAAAAAGAAACAATCGCTTCATGTCTCTATCATTGAAACCAACCACCTCATCCACCAGCAACCCTGAAATTGCAGCCACAGAGCCTCTGACACGTTCTCTGCGTTCCTGTGTGACCACACCAGGCTGGATGCAGCAGCTCCTGGCAAGGGAGCATTTCTCTCTGGCACAGCTATCCTCCTGGCATGGTCCCTGCCCCGATGGTCAGCCTCGGTTCACTTGCCAGCATCCCTGGCTCTTGATTTCCTTGTGTCCAACACCTGGGGGTCTTCTGACTCAGGGGTTTCTGACCAAACATGTCCAAGAAACCAGGATGGGATGTTTTCTGTATCAGCAATCTGATGGGCCTTAATGTGAATTAAAGGTGGTCGTTTCTATTGCAATATTAGAGCCATTTCTGAATTACAGCTAATAGTTTACAAAGAGCAATTACTGACGAAGCAAATCTGCTTCACCCATGCAAGGTCAGGGCTCGGCCTCTCTCTGCAGCTCTGTCTGCTTCTGCGTGGCGTGTGGCAGCACCTTTGAGGGCTCTGTGTCCCACATCCTTTCTGCAGGACACGCATGATGGAGCTGCTGTCCCATGCAGAGCCAAGGAGATGAGAAATCCTGCTGGCCAGGAACACCTCCCTCTGAAGAGCTCTTAGTAGGACACCTGATCTCAGGCCTATGGAGACTGTTGTGTTACTGTTAGGGATTGTGTAGAAAGTCTTTGAGATGCTTAACAAGAAGTTGCCATTGAAGGACAAAGCACCAGGACGATTATTATTCTTTAAAGTCCCCCAGGACTGACCTTGGATGAAAACTGTAGGCACTGTTCACCAGAAAGAAAACACAGCTGGCCTGCGCTGACACTGAAACCAGCACAGTGGTATGAAAGCTGCCTCTATTATTTTTAGTCAATTAGTCTCTGTCTAGAAATATCACCCAGAAAGAATTTCCATTTCTGTGCTAGTAAAGTCATTAGAACAAAATGTAGCCCCAGGTTAGTGGGAAATAACGTCCTTTCCCATCGCACCTTTGCAGAACAACTCTGGAGTGTTGGGCTTTAATTCCCCCCTCTACCTAAGTGTGTGGAGGGGCTGGGTTGGTTTTGCAGAGCTCGGGGAGGTCAGGCTGACAACCTCCCACAGTGCTGAAAGTCTGACCTTCACCTAGGCTCTTTTTTTCCCCTTTTGGACACCTAGATGCTTTCTATTCTTTAGGCACAAAATAAGTGATGAAACTTTTCCAGCTCGCTTCTCTGACCTTCCTCTGAGTTTCCTTTGACTGGAAACCTTCAACATAAACAGCTGAAAAGTAATCACCCATCCATCCCATCAGAGCACTCTCTTCCCTTTCTTATGGACATTTGTTTAGGCAAACATGGGAGTTTTTGAAAGGTTTCCACTGATACTCAAGCTCTCACTGGGAAGACAGTTTTTAAGCCACAGGGCAGCCCCTGATGCACTGATTTTTCCATCGCAAAGACACTGACTCAGGAAATTCATTCATAAGACGCTTGTTGTCTTCAAATGCTGGAAGGACTCCAGCTGCTGGGCTCCCCTGTACCCTGGAAATGTGTGATTTAACCCTTCCTTGCCAGCAGATGGAGGCAGAAGAATATAATGAAGACGACAACACCTCTAGCCCAGGCCACCAGCCTTCATTTGGCAGCGCTGGGAGCCCAAAGCAGGAGGATGTTGCTTCTGTGTCTGTCCCCGAGGCTCAGGCAGCCCTGGGAGAGGAAGCACCCGCTGGAGATGGAATAACCTACTGGGGACCTCAAGGCCATGGTCCCCCCTGCCTGCTGAAAAGCTCAGTAACAGCCTGCCAGCTGGACGAGGCTGAGGTTGACCCCTTCCTTAGCAGGAAGAAGGAGGTCCCATCACAGCAAGAACTTCTTGTTGAATCCCTCCTCCTGCACAAGGCCTGCGACCTCCCTGTTTATGCACGCGATGGTGTTAGGTTCGCTCAGAAAACCCGTGACAGCCTGCCGGGAAGGACTGTCCGTCTGGAGTCACTTTGTGGTGGGAACTGCATGCCCGGAACACGCTGGGTTGCCCATTTCTTGGGGTGGTGGTGGAATTCGGAGCACCCTGAGCTTAGCTGTCCCCTCTCCCCTTCCGTGTCACTCTGCAGGTGGACTTGGCCAAGGTTGGGCAGGTAGCTGGTACCAGAGCAGGGCACTGCACTATTGTTTCCCACATCAGAGCAGCACCTTTCCCTCCAAAGTGCCTCTTTCTGACCTTCTCATTCATGGGTTTACAGGCACTTGAGCACATGGAACTGCTTTGATCTGCCAAGCCATTTTGTTGAGGTCACGTATTTCCTTCATTAGTTCCTCATCAGGGAGATGGAGCCTGGTGCATCCTTAGAGCAGAGCTGAGCTTTGGTGCACAGAGGGTTAAACCGCATGGGTTTTCTATGCGGGTCAGAGCGTCCTCCCTGAAACTGTGATATTTACTGTTTTACTTTCCCTTTCTTTCATCTGAATGGGAGGATTGTACATTTACTCCCTCTGTCCTTTGTCCCCGGTTTGTTTTGTTTTGAGTTCTAGCGAACCAGTAAAACAGAAAGGGCCCCGATCGGTTCCTGCTGGGAGCGCCTGGCCGTCCCATCCCTGGGAGACCCCGCTCACGCTGCGCTCGCCGTTCGGTTTGTCTCTCAAATGGGCTATGATTTATGCAAGGCTTCATTGCTGCCTTGCTCTCTGTTGATGCAGCCAAGAGGGGGGGCTTAATTATGACAGGGCTGGACAATAAATGGAGAAAGCCAGACAGGAGTTAAGAATTACAATCTGCCAGTTCCCCCCCTTCTTTCCCTGCCAAACCCCTCAGCAACTGTTTAACAACCTCCATCCCCTTTCCGCCATGCCCTTGGCTGGGGAATACGGCAGACTGAATCACGAGCGACACGCTGAACTCCTAATATAAATGTTTTACATGCTTTCATATATGCAACAGGCTGTTATTGGGGCAGCCACCGCTGCTGGGACTTCACGTGCATCAACTCCGCGCACGACCTGGAGTCGTGTTTGATGCAGGGCTTCCTCTCAACCCTGGGAACTTGGGAAAATACCATACGCCACAGCCATTTTAGCGTAGTGACCACACTTCAAGTTTCCTTTGATTTAGTAATTGTCATCCGTGGCTTTTCTGGTTGTTAAAACCTAAATCTTCTGCTGTTTGTGCTCCCTTCAGCCTGTGTCCCATTTTGGCCAGTGAGGAATGTTGTTATCCAATCTCCTCTAGTAGTTTCATGTACTCCCAATAAGTTACCGAGATTTATTTTGCCTAGACATATCTATTTCATTTTCCGTCTGCTTGCAGACACAGCAGCGTTAGTTAATTTAGCGCAGAGCAGACAGCCCTGGCTGCAAACACCGCAGAGCTACTGTGCTGGAAACGCGCTCACGTCGCACGGTCCCGAGCGCCGTCCCGCCGCAGTGACACCACGGGTACCCCTTAGGTGCACAAGTTGAAGCGAAGCCTCCCCTTCAACTGGAACACGATGTACCACCACAGACAGAATTGTCTTCTATTTCTGGAGCGAAAAACAGGCCGGAAATTTTGGCTGTGCTCCCCCTGCGTCCCGCCGTTCACCAGCGCAGCAGGTGCAGCGTTTGCCTCTGCCCTGCTTGTGTTGGCAGCGCCGGCAGCTCTGCGCAAGCTGCGATAACAAATGGCACATCTGTGGCAGAGCGTGGGCTCTCAGGAGGGTGCTGGGTTGGCGTGCTGTGCGGCGTGCTGTAATCAGGGTGCAGCAGACCATCTGCAGAGCACCACCACTTTGGCCAGGAAACACAACCAGTGCATCTCTTTCGTGACCCAGATTCCTTAGAGACTTTCTACAGTGGGAGATGCTGCTGCGGACAGCGGATCCAAAGTCCTGGGATCCAAACCTGGGTTTGGGTAGGAAATGCTGCACCTCTAACCTCTCTGAAGTATTTTTGACACAGCATTGTTTTTATGGTAGCAGTGCACATATTTGCTGCAAGAGCTGGGATCTTGGCTTTTGTAGTGGACTTACCCAAGGTAAACAGGAATCATCCTAAAGAGCTTCATCTCATTGCTTTGTCATTCTTTCCTCTGCCTTAATGTTCGCCTTTGTGCAGCCTGGGGCTACTGGAAATTTTTTCGGTGGCTGCAAGCAGTTATCAGCTCTGTATCTGCACTTGTGTCTAATTGAAAAGATAATTGATTCAGCCGCCTTCAGCAATGCCACCCAGTGGCAAACTTGCATATGCAGATGTTGTAAACTTGCCTTTTCTCCATCCTGCACTGGGTAATCTGCTAGAGACAAGCAGTGATTTGCTCTCACACATGTGCTGTCCATGTTGCCTGATCTCAGTGAAACACTTGTGCACCAGCAACACTTCAGCTTTGGACACAACAAAGAGCATCACAGAGCAGATGCCAAAGGCTTGGTAGCCTCCAGCTCCTGGATGGAGTGGAGAGCTCCTGGTAGTAGTTGTCCTCCAGTGGTTCATCCAGGTTTCCATCCCATCATAGTGGCATGCTGCTTTCCTAGCCCACTTCTGGAAGAATTTCTAGCGTGAGAGCATCTAACTCTTGGCATTTGAAGTTGCCATCAGAAGTTATTCCCAATAAAAGTCACTAGAGTGGTGGATCTTAAGTCTCTGAACGGGATCTACTGAGCCTCACACATGGGAATAGCAGCTGAGCTTGGTCGTTAGATGACAAAACTTCACGTTGTGCACGTGACTTCATGGAGACGACTGCTTTTGGCAGCTGTGGAAGCGGTGGGACATGCAAGCAGGCAGCAGTCAGGGCTGTGTTCTCCTCCGTAGCTCTGTGGTGTCTTTAGCACTCTCGAAGCGCAGATGGGAACTGAACCACAGCGATGCAGAGACTGCAGACAGCTGCTCTGTGAGCACAAGGCAGTCCCAGACCAGGCAGGAAGGAGGTCCTTCCTTTGCTCCATTTCCTGCTGTTCCCTGGGAAGGGGGATTACAGAGTAAAAAATTTTTGACTCCCCCACCCAAAAGGTTGGCTTGCTCATGTAGCTTTTTGCCCTGCTTTAGCTATGTGTACTGAATATTTTGTTGAGAGAGAATTTCACTGGAAAACATCCTTGGTCTGATGCGTTGATAGAGAGGAATTTTCAATTC
This sequence comes from Crypturellus undulatus, assembly GCA_013389825.1. Lineage (NCBI taxonomy): Eukaryota > Metazoa > Chordata > Aves > Tinamiformes > Tinamidae > Crypturellus > Crypturellus undulatus. The sequence continues at coordinate 17,305 of VWPW01000171.1, forward strand.
ATCATGAAGTTCTCAAATGATTTAATAATGAAGATGGATGGGATGATGTTAAAACTGTGGGGAATAAAGTTGAAAATCCATTTCTCATCTCAGCTGCCATCACCCAGGAACACTAAGATTTTAGCCTAAAATCAAACAAGCCAGAGCATGGCTTAAATTGACAGTACCCCTGCCAGCTGCAGGCAGGGTATGAAGTGTTTCAACAGGAGATGAATCCTTTTAGTTACAGATTAATTGGAGAGTTTTATATCTACCATTGACCCTTGGAACTTGGGGGTCCAAGATGCTTTCTGGGCAGCAGGACACATTTGCTGCCCTGCTGCTCCTCTCTGGCTGTGCCTTCGGACCTCTGTTCCCTACTAACATCCCAACAATGTGACACTACCCTGGGCACAGAGGTTTGAAGCTGTTCAGGTTAAACCATAAGAAATTTCCCCAATGTAGCAGTTTAAAATGATGATAAAATGATGAGAACTCCCAGTGCCTGTACAACACAGGAGCTCCCGCTATCGATGGTCTTGGGGAAGCTGCACTGATGTTTTAGGAAATACTCGCAAAATAAAGCCATGCTGTGGCCGGGGCCTTTCTGCAAAACGTGCTTCGCTCGTCCCCTATATTATGTGTTGTGGCTCTTGCAGATCCTAGCGCTGCCGTTCCAGCTGGCTCCTAAAGCAGAACCAGCTGTGGAGTTAGACGTTCCCATGGCCTGGAGCAGCTCTGTCCGCTCTGGTAGCCAGTAGGAATTAGTGAGCCGTATATGAGGGATGTTGTGCTGTTTCAGCCAGCAAGGTAGACCAAAAAGACTGTTGACTTTCTCAGCGTATAACGCAGAAAATTAATTGTGCTTTTCTTTCCTCAGGGTCTAATGGGTTTTATTGGTCCAGTAGGGGAGCCTGGAATAGTGGGAGAAAAGGTAAGATCACTTGTGGAGAATTTGTTATTATAACTGTTGCAGGATGGAGGAGACTGGGGCAGGGGAAATATTGAAGAGATTTAAATTGTCAGGTCAGTGCAACACCCAGCTGGGAGCATAGCACTTCGAGGGGGTCTGAGCTAGTCTTGGACCAGTCAAAAATGATCCACTTCATATTTAGGAATTAGTATGCACTCGTCCTCCAAGGAGATGCTGCCAGATATCCTCTCTAAAAATACAAATTTTCTAACTTTCATTCATTCATAATCTTCCAGAAAGCTTGATTTTAACAGTCCTTCCTCTTTTTTTTTTCCAACCTCTAATGCTGGGAATGAAGGACCCCGTGTGCCCTGAATTCCTGGTCAAGGGAGGAGTCCCTGGAGTTTAGATTGCAGCCAGATTTGCTCAGGGATGTGTTTCCAGGCCCATGTTGAGTTGCCAGTGGTTGCAGGGGACAGGGCTCAGCCTTCACCGAATGGAAGTGCTGAGCAAATTTGAGGTGTGGAGAAAGCAGGAAAAGGCAGTGTGTAAATGAGCGTAGGCTGGCCCAAAATCTTTCCTCTTTATGTGGCAAGGACCTTCCTGTCCGCATGGCCCCAGGGTTGCACTGGGCATGCTGCTAAGGGCTGGTGCCCTCTTGTGTGCAGTCTAGATATGTGCTTCCTTCAGGGAGAACAAGTTATTTTTGATGAAAGGTAAATGGCTCCTAGCTCCTTTTCTGCTGGAGTGTAAAATTTCATTTGAGGGTAGCTTATAAAGACAGATTGTCTATATGGTTTGTTACATTTCATTTGCAGAGTGCTGGTTTTCTTTGATGGTTTTTATTATTCTCAGTCCTGCTGTAACGATAGCAAAAGATGTAATATGTTACGCTCGCACATCAGTTCTTTCTCTCCCTTTTATTACATCAAGCCCTGTCCTCTAGGTAACGATGTCAGGACACTGTGACAGTTGTACTGTGTTCGCTGCAGATGCCTTTTATTTTTTGCTAGCAGCAGATTCGGACAAGCCCTTTGCAGGAGCTGTTCCCTGTGTTGAGGCAGTAACAGAAGTGGGCACAGGCCGAACTGCTGAGGCATGCAAAAAGTAAAAGGAGCTACGTGATGCAGGCTCCACCTTGGAGAAGGTTAACAAAGGGTTAAAGAATCTGTGACGTGTCCAAAGTGATTGCACAGAAAATCAGTGCTGGAACAGCAGTGCCTCTAGGGCTCAGTGGTGGCTGCAGCCCTGAACCGAAGGGGAATGAGGACCTGCCATGCAGGAGGTGTGGGAAGACCTTCCTACCATCCTAATAAATCTATATCTAACCCTATGACTTCCATGCTAACGCCTTGACCACGTCATCATGTTGCAGATCAACTCTGTAACGTGACCATGTTACATCAGTGTCGGGGCAAACTCAGGCTGTCTTCTCCAAATCTATTCTAGGAGATCCTCAGCGCAGCTGTGATTTCTATCAGACTTCTCCTTCTCTACCAAAATAAACTTACAGATGACAAAAATAACTATCATCAAATCAGAACCTCAGCTAGGCCTCCAGTTGGCATGGCATCCTAGAGCTGACTATGTTGCTTTGAGCTAAATGAAGTGGGAAATATGCTTTCATTAGATGTAGCTGAGTCAGCAGTCTGCATCTTGAGAGCTGCAAAACTTAAGGCTGAAACAAGTAGAATCCAAAAATGATCAAAGAGAACAATCCAGCTAATACTTAATAAAATCCATGCAGTCAGGAAAAAAAGAAAATCTTCATTGGCTTGCAAGGGCCAACTGGTGACAACGCATACTCTGGGGTTTGTTTTTAATGAGATGCTTAAAGTCTGGGGAATATTCCCTCCTTACGCTGTAGCTGTTGGAAGGTAGGTCAGATTTTGGGCGTAAACTACTTGGCACCATTTGCTACCTCCTCCTTCCTTATCCCCCCAAGCACACAAACGCAACACACCTAATTCCCAGTGCATTGCTGGAATTGCAGGAGGGAGGACAGGGAATGGTGGTGGGAACTGCCACTCTCTCCAAGAAGGAGCAGTTGACAGTCCATGGCTAGAGCTGCACCTGCGACTAACCCCTGCCTCAGCAGGCCACAGCAGTATTCCGAAAGGATAGACCTCACCTCCCGCTCTTGACTGCTCCAAAGAACCACAAATATATGGAGAGGAAGTGGGATGTTCTGCCAATGGGGGAAAAGGAGAGATTTTTTTCAGAATTAATAAGTGATTTTAATACATCAATTCTTTGATGCCAAATACAGGTTTCTGATAGTATTAAAGCGTGCAGGGACTACGGGTCTACTGAACCAGGCAGTGCTTTGGTGGGAAGAGATGGAGATCTCCTGTGATTCAGTCCCAGCACTGTCTTTACTGGAAGATGTCTTTGGATTAATTGCTTGTTTCTTGTTCCACGATGGTTTGATAATGAAGTAAAGCCCCACTTCTTGAGATACAGTGAACTAACTAACTCCTGCTGTTAGTCTTTAGCTACGTTAATGAGATAGATGCTCCAAATAGGGTGATAATTATTTTTCACTGGAAACTTTTTTGGTAAAAATCACATGGCATAGACTGCAGTCATTTTGTTATGCTCAGTCCCTCTTGCTGCCAGCTCAGAGTGCTTGTTGATCAAATTCCTTGCTCTTCTCTGTGTGCCTTTGTCCTTCCCAGGGTGACCGTGGCTCAATGGGACCCCCGGGCCCTCCAGGAGTCAAGGGGTCGATGGTAAGGAGTAAGTCTGCATTCTCTCGCTCTTGCTGCTGCCTGGTTGAGTGGCCTCTGCCTCTCTAGGAAGCCCTCAGCTCCTCCTGGTCTTTGGGTTAAATGAGAATAGCTGCAAATTCTTGCTGTCTCTGTGAGAGTGGTGGCTTCTATTGAGGTATAACCTCTTCCCATCATACAGCAGTATGTTTTTCAGAAAAACTTTGGCTCTTGATGGGTGCCATGACCTGATCAGATGAGGACCTGCTGTATCAAACAGCAATATCTGGGAACTGCAAGCTACGGCACCTGAAGGATTGCCCATTTCCAAGCAAACAGCCTCCTGAAAAGACAGACTCCTAGAGCAGGGATTTCCAAACCTTCCTTGCTCGCATCCCAGCACACTGCCAAGGGCAGCTGGAGAGGCTGGTTGCTTGGCCAGCGTTGCCATACTGCTTTGTTGTGCTATGGGCACATTTGAGGACATCTCTTAAGAGTTCAAGAGAGGGCCCCTCACTCTCTGTATGCCATAAAGAAAGACTAAAGAGAGAATGTCATATTTCAGCCCATGCTATCCTGGGCTGTTCAGATTATATTTCTAGCAAAGCTGAAGCTGGGCTTTGGGCACTCTGGGCTTCATCATCTGCCCCTAAGCTCTCTTACCCTGGAAAATAACAGGCATTCCTGACCTTGCAAGCAACCAGGGATGTCATACTGCTGCCTTGCAAGTTTGAGGAGGAAAGGTTGAGCACATCCAAGGAATTCACACCAGGCTTGTTGTTCTTGCTTCCTTTTTAGGGGCATCCTGGAGCACCAGGAGGAGTGGGTTTTCCTGGAATCCCTGGACCAACAGTAAGTAAAGACTATACTCACCCTCTAAATCAACACAACAGAATCAGCATCCTGTATTCTGGGCCTCCAAGGTCTGAGCCAAGCAACCATGCCCCAGGTGCTTTGAGTTTGAAGGACAGTTTGCAAACAAAAAATACTAAAGAATGAATGGGAGAAATACAGGAGAGACTTGAAGGAATGTTTTATCTGAACCTTTGTAGGCCGTTTGTCCAATAGTGTGGTCCAGAACTCACGATCCAGCCTCACACTCTCAGCAGAACGCAGGCTCTCTAGCTCAAGGCACTGCTGCAAGGTCTTGCTCTTTCTGCGGGGAGTTGCTGGCAGGGCCGTGGCTGCTCTGCGTAGTGCAATGACCACGTCATTCGGTGCCGTGACTGCATCGTGCCGTGACCGCATCGTGTCTTCTCGCTGCAACGATGGGCGCAGCAGAGCAGCTGCCCCAGACGTGCCCTCCGTCTGGAAGTGCTCATCTGCTGCATGTGCAGCTGTGGCCGGAGCGTGCAATCGCTGTGGAGGTTGATCTTAGTCTGGCTCCACGTTCTCACAGTCCTTGTTTAGTCGGTGCTCCGGCTCTCCTGGCAGCACAACCACCACCGCGCGAAGGCGGTGCGTGCTGCTTGCTGGAGCTGGTGGAAAAGCAGCTCTGGGGGCAGAAGATGAGGAATGGATTTCACTCACTCTGTGCGTTCTCACAATGTGGTTAATTGGGAGGAAGATCGCTGTAGTGAAATGCCTGGGCAGTGCCAAGGGTTCAGCCTCCGGATTAGCGGCAGCTCTGGGCACTGTCCCCGCCGGCTGCAGCCACCTGCGGCCCGCGGAGAGGTTCTGTGCTTGCAGGTCTGCGGAGGTGAGGGGAAGGGCCTGCGATCGAGCAGCACCTAAGGGTGGATGTCTTGAGACATCTCTATTTATCAACCTTCCTAACCTATCTGCTGCTGTACGATGCGGCATGTCCAGAGCACTGCGTGCCCTGCTTAGATTGACTAAGAGTCCACCTCTTAGCCAAGGAGGGTTCTACACTAGTCCCATAGAAAGAATTCCCAATTCCTGAAATACAAACTAGTGTACCAGTAACTAGTATTTTAAGTTAAGGTTGAATTCTGTCTTGCTTTGCGGAGGCATGATGATAACAGCATGAGTGAAGACATGAGCTCGGGAGCCCCCAGGTCCTTCAGCTTCCTTCAATGCCCTGTTCTCCTGCAGACAAATAACAAGCAGGTTCATCCAAGCAAAATGTTTCCTCCAAAAGCGTATTTTAAAAAGTCATAATTCAGTAAGTCAAACTTCCCAGCAAGGCCAGTAAATCAAATAATCCCCTAATATTAAATCCCCACTCTTATTAACTCCAGCTGTTTCTGCCTATTTCTCCACCAAACAAACCTTCCTCATTTGCTTCTTAAGCCAGACCTGTGGCATACTGTTGTTGTTTATGTTCGGCTGCAAAAATCTTAAGGAGTGAAGCAATCCAGTGAGCCTCAGCAGTCTGTTTAATTCAATAAAGGGTGGCTGGGAGTGGGAAGCAAAGGTACAGTAAATGATAGGAAAATCTGACCTCTGTTTCCGCTGTGTCTTGTCCTTGAAACCCCAAGCCTGGGATCTGGTTGCTTCCCCCAAAACTTTGCCATCACAGTAAATGTTTACGTGCATGTTTTTTCCTAAACTGTTTGGAGTAGGCAGAGACTTCCAGTAGAATATTCCAAATACCAGCAGAGTATTTCATTTCAGTATGTGTTTATCATAAAAATCCCTATAAAATATGCATCCGACGCATCTGCTCCTTGTCTGTGCCAGTCACAGCTGACCTCACCAGCAAAACTGAGATTTACTATGATTACAAATATAGCCACAGTACAGCTAACTGGATTCTTTTCCATCTTGAGTGCTAACAGCTAAGCATTTGTATTTGGGACCTACATGCCATGCAGAATGATAGCTCGGTTCCAAAAGCAAAATCCTTATTAGTGGCAGTAATACAAGCAGTAGGACGATCACAGTTTAATTTTATTCCAATCCTTGCTGGAATTTGCAGGGCTGTCAGTTGGCAAAAGCTATTAATATATAAATAGCAAATCTCAATGTGGAATTTTTGAGAGAGTAAGAATGGAATGTGTCATTCTGAGGTTTTTCTTCTGACAGCAGAAAGGCACCAACTTTGGATGCAGTTTTTCAAGTTATAGTATAGAAAGAAATCCTGTTTATTTAAAGGAATGCGTCCTTTAATTTTTGAAACTCATAAACATGGTAACAGAAGAAAGGTAATTTAATTTTCTTCTGAATTTCCTGTTTGAATGTTAATGAATCAAGTGCGTACAAGTCCTGGATAAAGGAAAACCTGAAACTGCTGTGTACGTATGAGAAGAACAGGAACAATTCTCAACATTGGCAGGCTAAATGAAATTAGCATCTCTCTGCCAGTATGAATATTTATACAGCACTAACAGCACAACACTTACTTGAAAATAAAATCAGCGCTTGGCTGAAAAGCTCAGACTTAAATACCTGACATGAGGTGTCTGATTTTGTGTTTGGACAACTGAAATACACATCCTGGTTGTTGTTATTTTTGTACAGATACTGAAAAACAGCTGCTCTTAATAGCTTCAGAGGGAGTTCTTAATGCTTAGCTTCTCTCCAAATCATGCCCCTTGCACAGACAAGAGGCTGCAGATGCCTCAGCATGCAAATCTCAGCCAGGATCCTTGGTCTGACTGTTGATAATCCAAAGACAATCAGTGTGTCCAAAGGGACGAGCAAATATCATGATGCGTTTGGCAAAGTTCAGTGGGTCGACTGCTGACCCCGGGTCTGTGTCGGAGGCTGCTGCAGGCCACAGGGTGACACGGGGTCTTGCTGATGGCTGCTGCTTCCACCTTCTGCATCTTGAGTTTGTTTCCTATCCCCCTTCCAGGGCCCAGCGGGAGTCCGAGGTGCACCAGGGATCCGAGGGACGAAAGGCCGCAGGGTAAGTTCTTTCCATGAGCTCTTACCCGTCTCTTCCTTCTTCCAGCAAAATAGCTGGTAAAGCAGCTCCTGAGCATGGGGATGAGCAGCAGTGGGGGCACAGCCAGGTTTCTGCTGTACAGGACAACTGCTCTGGTTGAAGCAAGTGTGACCAGGAACATGAATGCAAGTCATGGGCATGGGCAGAGAGAGGTGTCCAAGCACAGCGCTTCTGGGGCAGACATCCAGCTTGTGTCCAACCAGCTGCATGTTAAACAGGCAGTAGGGACACTTCTGGTTAGGACAGTGAAGGTTTAGTCTGATGAGGGTGGATCTGGGCTGAAGAAAGGGGAATAGTTAGACTAGAAAAGGTGCCTTTGTTGCAAGGGACAGAGAGCAGCTGAGATGTTGAAGTGCTGTGATTTAACCGGAGCTGGTTAAAGCAGGAAATGGAATTAAGAGATGAAGCAGTCAGAAACGGAGCTGATGAGGTGCTTGGCAGCCTGCTCTTCCCAAGCCTCCCATTTCCATCTCGTCAGCCGTGTACCTTCTGGCAAAGCTCTGCAGGCTTGTGGGAAAGGTGTGTTTTTGTGCATTAGATGGAGCGAATTACAGCATGTCCCGTGTCCTCCCATGTGTTTGTCCAGCCAGTAACTCTAGTCCCTGATTTTTATCTCTAGACTTAAGCAGTACCACACTGCTAAAGTATGTGCGAATCCCTGTCCTGCCTTGAGACAACAGCAGGCCCTGGCCTGGCACTGCCTCTCGGTACTAGCTAGCATCACTTGCAGCAGTTCCAGGACGTGATACTTGCCAGGCACCTCCTGCAGTTCCTCTTGCTCTGCTTGAGTGACAGCTGATGCTGGAATTAGCTCCAGCCCTGCTAAAGCTGCTTGCTTTCCTGCCTGCGATATCCAGCCTGTGTCCCCCTGAGCTCCTCAGTCTTCCTCCTCCTTCAGCAGGACGTTTACTGCAGGAGCATCTCTGCCTCGCAGAGATCTGGTTTTCCTTGCACAGCTGGTTTCCAAAGCAGTAATAGTGAGTTCACGTGGGTTTGGATGAAGGCCTCAACAACAGCATATTTTGCATTTCTCCCTCCAAGGACCTTACAAGATTTATTTCCATATTACATTTTCAAAGATCTGGGCTGGAGTAAACTATACATTTTACCTATCCCCAGTCTACATTTTTACCACAACTCCTGCTTGGGGAATTCAGGACAGCCAAGGATTGCATATGTTTCTGTATACTAAAGCTAATACTCTCTTCAAATAGCTGGGACGGGGTGAAAGGAAATGGAATAACCAACTAGAAAGCTTTATGACCACAGAGTTATGTACCCTGGAACTGTTCAGGGCTTTCAAAGCACAGCTAGAAGGACACCAAAAACATCCGAGTCTGGCAGATGTGTATCAAGATCCAGTTTTTAACTCGTGGCTGGAAAACAGCTTCCTTGCTGCTGTGCCCCTTGGTGGGAAGGTTCGTGGCTGTCACTCCCCAGCTCCACTCTCTGAAGGTCCCTTTGGGAGCTGAGGTTTCTTTGTGTTGCACAGCAGCAATTAATTGAGCAGTTCAGGATAGCAGTGAGCATGATGGATGAGAAACTGGAGATATTCTTTCACAGGAGGCTTTGAATGAAATAGGAAAATATCTCAAGGTAGAACTACAGCACAGAGGTGAACAGGAAACGGCTTCTGCATGAATCCCAGCCAGCTGTGTGGGCTGAGAGGTGCCTCCTTGGAGAACACCAGATATTTCTGACAGTGTCTTTAATGCACGCAGTGGCAGAGCCAGTGTCCCTGCATCACCTTCTCCGAGCTGCCAGCATGGGATGCCAACTGCATCCCCTGCCACCCAGCCCGTCCTACACCAGCAGACAGCCACGTGCTGCTGTAGGATTTGGTTCCTGAGTTGTGAGAGATTCACTCCCACAGATTCTCTTTGGCTTCTTACATCTGCGTTGGCCTGCGGTCCCTTGAGTCACAAGAAGTGTTCAGCTGACTGGACCATTTTCAGCTCCGCTCATACTGTCAGGACTGCTGGAGATATCTATTTTCACCCTAGGTAAAATACCTACAGCAAAGGTGCATTCAGCTCCTGAGAAAGGAGNGTGAGAGATCCTCTTTGGCTTCTTACATCTGTGTTGGCCTGTGGTCCCTCGAGTCACAAGGAGGTTCAGCTGACTGGACCATTTTCAGCTCCGCTCATACTGTCAGGACTGCTGGAGATATCTATTTTCACCCTAGGTAAAATACCTACAGCAAAGGTGCATTCAGCTCCTGAGAAAGGAATTTGGCCACGCAGCAGGGACCTGAGTTTGGGTGCAGAGAGAAGGTGCTGATCCCCAAGAGCAATCCCATCAGCGAGTCTATCCCCAAGGTGACAAATGACACATTAGAATAGATGGCCTTNGAGAAAGGAGTTTGGCCACACAGCAGGGACCTGAGTTTGAGTGTAGGCAGAGTCAGAGAGAAGGTGTTGATCCCTCAAGAGCAATCCCATCAGCGAGTCTATCCCCAAGGTGACAAATGACACATTAGAATAGATGGCCTTGGGTGGCATTTCCTCCTCAGGTACTGAGTGCAATAGAGTTTTAATTCCCCCTGCATATTCCTGAATCAAGGAAGCCCACGTTTCCAGCCCGCTTCTGGAAACAGCGGTGAGTGTATTCTGACCGCCTGCAGAGCCCTATAGGAAGTGCAGAGCATGGAGCCAGAACGGGATCAGGACCTAGTGAAGATCTTGATATCCCCCTGAGGACATGGGTACCAGCAAGAGGATGAGTCTCTGCTGGCTGGCACTGCCCGACTGGATCAGCTGCCGGAGCCCTTTGCTCATCCTGCCTGGCAAACTCCCTGCCGATCCGTTCTGTGGTGGAGTTCAGTTATGAAAGATGTGCACTGATCAGTGTTTTTGGGAGCCCCCGTGATTCATTATTCCCTGAATTTGCAAGGCAAAAGGACAGACATCCTTTTAATAAAACTCTCAGAGTAGATATATATATATATATGTTTTATAATTCTAGAGACTTCAGTAGGTCTGGTGTAGGAGGGTTGGCACTGTAAGGACCATCCCAGCTCCAGCCTGGAGGAGTTCTTGCTTCTGTATCTCTCTTGCATTTTCTTTTCCTTCCCTCCATACTCTCAGAAGATTTTCTAGACTAGTAGGATTCTTTGTTTGCTCAGTCTGTCTACTGTTCAGACTCTTGGTTTTCTCAGGATGGGGAAATGATCCCCCTCCAACTGTAACTTCAGTCTTTGTAACATTCTGTCTATCCCAGTTTACAAAAGGGACATAATTCAATTCAGAGTGGAAACATTAAGGCAGGCTCCGCCAGATGTTTGTGGATTCCATGGGCTATGTTTGTGGATACTTCGTTAAAGCAATTTCACTTTTGAAGAGAATGTAAATAGCAAATATGGTTTTGATTGTAAAGAACAATGGATTCTTTTGGGGGTCTGTATTTAAGATGTGATAGCTTTTGTGTTGTCAAGATATAAGTATAAATTTTAAGAAGAAAACTCTTTAAAAATCGTAACTTCTTTTTTTCGTCATGACAAGGCGGACAATGTCCCTTCCCTTGTCTGTGTAGCCTGTCACACTGATACTGAGCAATCTTTGTGAATCAAAGTAGTTTTCCCCTGTCCTCTTCCCTAAGGACAGGAAACTTGGATATGTGACTTGCAGGCTCGTTTCTCTTCATCCTTGCTCAGCATAGCACTTAGTCATGAGCTTAATGTTCAGCTAATGACAGTTATGCACATGTTTAAACCTAATTGTTTAACTGAATCCAGGTTTAAATTTGGAGACAGCCGACGCTGCCAGTGTATTCTCCTGTGCCATTTCTCTCCCTGCACACACAGTCCCCATGCAGAAAGCCTGCAAGCTGATTTCCCACCAAAGTGTTTGAAAATCTTCCTTGGAGAGGAAGCAGGGAGATCTCTGCCCGCAAGGGCAGCAGGACAGCTGGCACATGACCATGAGGAGAGCTCTGGATTGCTTCTGGTTGGAAACATGACTCCATTTATGTTCTCTAGAACTGATTTACACTGGCAAATTATGGCACACAACGGAAGGCACCGTGTTCGATGCTCGGTATTGCTGAGGGTGCTGACAGTCAGGCAAGACTTGCGGGTGATGTGGGAGTGAGGAGTGAGGAGCCTCCTGATCTTTGGCAACTTGCATGACTTTCTTCACCAAAGTTGACTCTCATCCCAGCCTATTACTACTTCACAGCATCTCTTGAGTCTTCTTTGCTCAAAATAGTCTTCCCAGTGACAGCCTCCAAGTTTATGACCTACCGAAGACTCCTCCTTGCACCATCGGTGCTACCTCCCAGACACTCCAGGACAGTGCCAGGGAAAACAAATCCTACTTTGCAAATGAATCATGCGAGCAGAGCATTCACAATATATTCAAAAGCTCATTTTATTAACTGGCTCCTCACATCAGGAACAGACCTGGCCTCCAGCATCTCTGACATGAGCTCAGCCCAGATACTGACTGACAATCCCCACAGAAGGCCAAACATCCACCAGAGCCATGCTTGTACCACGCACATCGCAAAGCCCCACTTGAAATCTTTCCAACAATGCAGCCCTGTCCTTCTGGCCAAGGTGCTATCAGTATCTCTGAGATTTTATCTTCTTCCTGGAAGAGATGCGATGAACTGGCTCAGGTGATTCAGAAGAGCTTTTCAAAGCCCTTGAACATATTTCTGCCTTCCCTTGTGCTGCCGGGTCATCAAGCTCTTGCACAAACTGTTGTGCAGATGAAGCCTGTGAGATGGGATAGCGTGTGCACATCTGCACTCCCGGCCATCTGCACCCGGTCTGGGTGCGGGACCGCTGTCCGTCTGACACGAGATGTGGTGTCACTGCAGGGGTTTGGAAACTCGAGAAATGCGTGAAGAGGGGTTATCTAGGCATACCTGAAATCAGTCGCCTATGCCGGGATGATTGACAAGTTGTTCATGGAGAAAAAGCAGATGTAATTTATTGCTCACAGGGATCTTTCTTGGCTGAAAAAGCATTAGAAATGTTTGAGGAAAATTTAGCTATAGCTTGCTAAGATCATGGAAGTGAGCGAGTCTATTGGAAGAGAGAATCCCCTAAACTCCTTTAAGCAAAGGAAATTATTTTGATTTCCCATGTCCCTTGTATTGCATCCTTTGGAATATCTCTGTGCAGTTTGTGTAAGATGTCTTTGTTCCTTATTAGGCATTTCCAAGCAAGAAACCTATATTAGGACTTTAAATTCAGACACTGAAACCTCAGACTTAGTGAGTCTGAATCCATTTGACCAGTTCATGTGTTGGACATGCCAAAGGGCAAGGATGTGGCCAGCAGCAGGGATTTACGGAAGGGAACTGCTGACTGCTTGTTTGTGCTCCTGGTGTTTCAGGGGCTGCTGCCCCTTTAAGCTCCCTTTAAGCTCTGTATCCTGTATCCGTTTTCAACAGGGATACAGGGAAAGTACAGCACTGCTTTGTGGAAACACCTCTTGGAGTATTTGGCTCTATCCTGCAGGAATGTTATCTACATTATCATTAGGGAGTGCCTGACTTATAAGGACCAGCAATAAACCAGAGCTGCATAGCCTGGAGCTGAATTCCCCTTTGTGAGATGAGATGTTCACATCTAGCCAACATGGGAACGGTGTTTAGTCTGGGATTGCTGATAGTGCTGCACAGCAGTGGAGGTCTCTGAGGGTTAGGTCTGTGTATTTGCCAATATTACTGCACCGTGGCCTGTTTTGCTACCATTCCTGGAGCCTGTTTAAAAGAGACTAGTCGTTACAGGGGCAGGATGTGATTGCAGGGGAGACTTGCAAGGACTTGCACTGGCCTTCTGCTGTGTGGCTCAGTGAGGACTCAAGCAGGGATTACAGAGAGAAAGGTGTCTACATAGGGCACTGAAACCAGAACTTTAAAACTGCAGGAGTGTGGTGGTGCAGGGCTTTGCACAGCCTTGAGCGTCTCTATTCTTGTGCCTTTGGGAAGGTCACACCGAGGTGGACGTAGCAATGCCTTTGAGTTACAAGTTCACATCCAACTTGGGTGAAGCAGGTTCTCAAACGCTCCATCAGCCGCAGACCTGTAACCCCCCAGCTGCCCGTGTGCACAGGGGTGGTCAGATCTTGATTTAACCCCTCTTTATTCCTGTTGACTTTGCAAAGCTTCTCAGAGCCTGCACTGTTTGTACAGCCCTGGCCCAGCGGGACCTTTCCATGAGCTGCATGACAGCCTTAGAAATACTAACATAAACTGGGGGAGAGGGGCAAAACCTTCTTTCTCTGTTTCCAGGTCCCCTAGAGATGCTGAGAGTGATGATAAACACATGGGGTTTTTTTGCCCCAATCTCCTTACCCCCCTCTTCAGATGGGTCTGTACAGTGGGTGCCTTTAGGGGCGCAGTCCCTGAGAGGACCCCTGGTCCCTCAGCTCTGCTCCGTGCATGGGTGCCCAGACGGTCACTCGGTTTGGAAGCCCCAGAAGCCCAGGGGGTCAGGGAGGTGCGGGCCCGCGAGGCCGGGAGCCGGGGTCCGCAGGAGGGACGCACCGGCATGAGACACCCCTTGGAGCGCTGCCAGGACCTCGCTCATCCCTAACTGGCTTTGTCAGTCAAAGAGCGTTTAAAAGATTTAACTAATTGGCTAAACATAGCCTTTCCTGTCAGGCTGGATTAGGGGCATGTTTTATCCTGGGTTCTAGACCAGGAGGCTGGGGAAGATGAAGCTTGCAGCGTGCATTGGTGAGCGCAGGGGCGCTTTCTGCCCCTTCAGTCAGCCGCTGCTGAGATGGGCTGTGATGGGATTAGCTGGGTGACCGCTGTGAAGCGGGGTTGCCCTGGCAGATCCCGCGATGCTGCTGACAGGGCCCTGCTGGAGGAAACGTGGATACTGCAAACACTGCCCTGGCAGGCCGGGCCGCGGGGAGATGAGGCCTTTGCCGCCCTCGCTGCCTCCATCCAGTCCAGAGAGGTCCAGACAGAGCACAGCCGGATGGGCTCACCATGCCCTTCCACCCCTGCACTCCGATGTGCCCCTCGAACGATCCTGGTGCTGGAGGAGAGCGGCGGTTCTTCACGCTCGGAGCCTGTGCCCAGCTGTGGCTGCTGCTGTGAAATGGTTGTGGTGCCAGGAGGAGAGCGCAGGGACTGCCCTCCCGAGTCACTCCTTGGGCTGACCCATTTGTCTCTCAGGCTTTGCCTCCACGCTGTATCTTTCCCTATGAGGAATTCGCCATGTGCTTTTCTGTGCACGTGTTGGGAAGAAGACCGTCCCAGCACAGGTTGGTTTGCACACACGTCCTCCTTTGCTTCATGCATCCATCCTAGAACAGAGACCTCCTCCCGGGTCATTACAGCTGCTTTCACATCCCACTTCTCTCTGGTCCCTGCTCTCTCCTCCTATAACACAAGGGACAAGCTATTGAATCCTTCCCCTCTGCACTTCTCTGTGACAAACAGGTCACACCATCACCTTGGATAGTGAAGATGTAATTGCATGAGTACCTGAAGAACTAAAGAAGGGAACGGCTTGTTTTTCTTGACCATAACGGGGAGGACAAGTTGCAAGATTCAGACACATTGAGGGATACTCTTGGTGACGTGTGAAGAGAAGCTTTCGGGTAAAACAAAAGCCACAAAGTGCCTGTGAGGAGATGGTCTGTCCTTTGCTGCCTGTTTTCTGCCAGCAAAGATGTAGGTAGCTCTGTGCTACCTTAGGGCCAAGCACAGGGCTAGCCAAGCTGAACCCCCTCTGCTCTGGCAGCCCGATGCCCGCTTGGCCAGGTCTCTGGTGCTTTACGTGGGTCCCTGTGAGGCTGCAGACGGCTCCAGAAACGCCTCTCAGCACTGTTCTCCCACTGCTCTCACTCACAGAGCTCCCTGGCTTGAAGCCCTCAGCATCGTGGTTATTAAACGGCCACTGTTGTCCAGCGTTGTTCCTCGAGGTCTGCAGCGTGTTGATAGCAGGACATCACTGGTCCTTGCTGTGCTGTGGGTTAGTGACTGGCATGAACGGGGCTTTAAGGCTGGTGAGAGCAGCTGTTGTGTTAGCGTAGCAAAGCGTCGATCCGTGTAGCCCTCCGTTCGGTTATGCCGTTCCTGTCTGGTGCACAGCCCCGCTCTGTGCGTGTGTCCTTGCGAGCAGGCTGAGCGCTCTTCAGCGCCATTTCTTACTGGCACGCAGTACAGGCTCGGGGTTATTTCATCTCGGGGACGCTCAGCGGCACAGGGCTTTGCCAAGCACAGTAAAAGTTTTTGCATTATTTTACACTGATGGTGTTTGTCCACTCGAATAATTTGGCTGTGTTTCCTATACATTTTCTGCTATTACACTGCCTTTCTTTGTGAGTGTCCCTCTGACTGTCGTAGCAGCATTGCTTTTCTAACGCACTGGCTCCCTAACCCTGTTATTACTTTTGGCACTCTGTGTGCATCCCGATTAAGCACATTGGCTCTCGTTTTCTCTATTTCCACATTGGCCTGCTGTCTGAATTCCTCTTACCATTACATTCTAGCACCGCTCTGTGTTATTATTTATTATTTATATTGCAGTAGCGCCTTAGAGTCCCAACTGAGATCTTGGCCTGATTATGAGCGTCAATACAGCCTCTTAATGTGCCCTTTTTCTACTGTTTCCGTGCTCCTGACTGTGGCTCCCTTTGATGTCTGTCAGGGTCGCAGACTGTTTTCTAGGATTCAGAAAGTGCAGAGGGGTCCTTGTTGAGCTCTTTTGAGATCAGTTTGAATGCAAAGAGACACAGCTACCCACTCTTGGAGACCGGGCTTTCACCCTCTGGAAGAACAAGTGTGCCCCTTTGATGAAGACAGCTGTGCCATGAGCTGCTCGATTTCACCATCTAGCACCAGTCACTTGTTCTTGGTGACGGGGCTGGCAGCAGTGTGCCACGCTGGCCCCATCCGCCCTGTGAGGCTCGTGCGTGGGGTCAGACACGCGTGCACGCAGGTGCGGATGCCTGGCACATGTCCATGCTTGCCAAAGTGGCACGGCCAGGCACACTCCTCCCCAACATGCATATGCATGAGCACCTGGGCCGATTCATGCAGCAGCCAGCTCCTTAAATAGCAGGTAACTATAACTGCAGGCCTGCCAGGAAAGCTGTGCAGTTCTCTACATGGAGCTTGAGGCCCCGAACGGCGGTTAACGTGCTGTGTGGGGGTGAGGTGTGCCTTTCGGGGTAGCTTGTGGTTTTATCACCTTCATCGTGATCATGAGACAGCATGGTATGCCAAGGGTTAAGGGTAGGAGTAGCTGGAAAGCTGGATTTCTGGGAAGGAAGTCGGTGGATACCAATAGGGCTAGAACTGTGAGTCCATGCATAGCAAAACTGTTGTTGTTTAAGGTCTGAAAACAAAGCTGTTCGTGACCTGCCTTTCTCCTCTGGCTTTAGTTTTGGGCATGGTGGTTGATTTAGCAGGTAGAAAAAGTTGCTTTGTTGCTGCATGGTGGGAAATGTTAAGAAACAAAACAAAACACCATAGTGCGTTTTGTGAGCATGGGTGCAAGGTGCCATGCACAGCCCAGCGAGGCTTTACCAGGACTGCGCGCTCAGATTTCTTGGTGTCCAAAGCTAGCGTGACTGATACTCAGGTGAACTGTCTGCACAAATCCTGCTGGGAGAAGGCTTAGTCCGGGTGAGCAGAGGCACCAAAACTTCATCTCCACCTTGTAAAGCACTAGTGTCCCGGGGGCAGGAGTACGAGGCCAGCTAAGGGTGTTGGGGCTGGAGCTGCCACCAGTCAGGATTCCCATCTCCCTGTGCAAACCATGTTCTTCAGTGGGCAAGAAGCGCATGAAGGGCCACCTGGGCAGGGGGTCTGGGAGCCAGGCAGAGAGCTAACAGCCACTGTGGAGGTGGAAGGGATCAGACTGCAGTGGAAGAGCTGCGATCCCATCTACACCGAGATCCCAACCCATTGTACAGGAGACACACTGACAGGACACTCTCCCCTCTCTTCCTCTTTCTCATTTTTTCCTCTCTTTTGCCTTTTCCTAGGGTGCCAGAGGACCTGATGGCCCAGTAGGTGAACCAGGGTCGCGAGGTGTCAAGGTGAGTGTCAGCAGATGGCCAGGTTGTCCGAGACTCTTAGCCATGTTGTGAAAGCCCCTGGACAGGATCGAGGTCATGTCTTCAAAAACAGGGCAGGCTCAATGGTTCTACGAGGACCGGGCATGTCCATGGTGCAGCTGGAGCAGAGCCTGTCCACAGACATCAAGACCTTTGCTGCTGAGATCTAGACCCCCAAACGCAGAGGCATCCACAGATGCCAGTGAGCTTCTGCTGAAGGAATGGGGTCTTCCACAGGCAAGGGAGTAGCTTAGCTGGTAGCGAGCGCCATGAACTGTTATCTCCGAATTTCACACAGAAATCCTACCAATTTAACATGACGGGTAAAGCATGACCCTACCAAATGCATCTTTGTGCTGATGGACTTCCTGTCAGTTAGATTAGAATGAAAAAAAAAGCACAGGTAGGAGTTGCCTGGTGCAAAGAGAGCCTGGCAGATAGCTGCCCACACAGCCCGCTGCGGCATGACGGCCTCCGGGATAGGGAGCTGGGAGAAGAGCATCGTCAACACAGTTCATTCAGCTGCCAACACCTCTCCCTCGGCGTTTGTTTTGCAGGGACGTCCAGGGGAACCCGGCAAGCTGGGGCCAGACGGGCCGCAGGTACGTCCCCTGTGAGAGCTGGTGCCTGCCAAGGCTGGCATGATGTCAGACCCCACTGTGGGTACCACACACGCACGACGCCCAGGGAATTGCAGTTTCTCCTGGCCAAAGTGACACATTCTCAACTGCTAATCACTGTAATTGCATGTTTGCAGGGGAAGATAGGAGAGACTGGGGAGACGGGATCACGTGGCTTCCCGGTAAGTGTTCATCCCTTCTGCTTCCTTTTGTATTGTTGGTTTCACTCTAGTCCTTAAATTTTGGCTCCATGGTCCAGCTGAAAAAAACTTGGATAATGTCTCAGCTCAGGCCATGGGGCCACCCCTCTGCTCCTTTTCCTGGAGCATTTGCAGTGCATGTTATGTTCCGAGAGGCACGGAAGATCGCTACAGGGTTGGAGCTGACCTTGGTGTGTTTAATTTTTTTTCCAGGGTATCCAAGGACCTTCTGGACCTCCAGGAGCGAAAGGGGCTCCAGGCGACCCGGCAAGTGTCTTATCACTCTCTCTTCATGTTTCTCCCCCACCACACAGGCAGATACCTCCTATATATATATTTGTGTGTGTATGTATATATATTTTAATACTGTCTCTCCCCCTCTATTTAGTCCCACTCATGGCTTCTCTGTCCCTACAACTCCAGCATGGTCAGAATGTGAAAGATTTGTCTACAGTCCTAGGAGACATGAGGAAAGAAAAGATCAAATCCCTGGAAAGCAAAAAGAAGCCATGGATAAAGCAGGGAGGGCATAGGATGCAGCCTGGACTGGATTTCTGAAGGGAAAGAAGGAAAGAAGGGCAAGGTTGGGTCTGGGAAAGGGTTAGATGTAACAGGAGGAGTTGGGCTTGGGTGGCAGAGAGGGCTGAAGAGGGACCAGGACAGAGGCTGATGGAGTCAGAACTGGAGCCTGATGGAGCCTGCAGGCTTGAGGAGATCTGAGAAGAACACGTAGACCTGAGGGAGCACCAGCAAGACCGTCTGAGCAGAAAGACGTGTCATCTGCTCTCTACAGCCGTAGGGAATGACCTGGACTGTGAAGGGAAGAGGATAAAACACACATTTTTAAGTTACAACCACAATTGTTTCAGGTTGGAGCTAGCAAGATCAAGGGCCTTCTGAGCAGTTGTTTGTCTGTTAAGGTGTCGCCTTGTCTCTCTAGCTCACTGACTCTCTCGCACGCTGTAGATCCACTGTGGCAGGGGAGAAGCAGTGTTTCATTTTATAGCCCACAAAAGTCAGCTTTTGAGAAATGAAAACAGTTGTATGAAGATACTCTTGTGTTTCTGTTTTTCAGGGACCACAAGGACCACAGGGGCCACCTGGACCTTTGGGAGAAATTGGGCATAAGGTAGGTCTGATCTTTGTTCCCATTTCTTCTCCCCTCGCACCAAGAGTGGCCGGACACGAGGGACAAGTCAGAGTGCAGAGGCATCTCCTTCTGCACCCCACAGACACGAGCAGGAAGGATTTCCCACGGGTCGACTTCCAAAGCAAACAGCAAAAAATCAGAAAGTGGAGGCTCACTTTCATCAAAGGCAGACCATAGAAACCCAACTGGCAGATGAGCAGACCCGTCTCCATAACAAGAGAAATGTTTCAAAGCTGACCACGCTCTCACAAGCGTGTCGCAGGCCCCTGGTGTGCCAGAGACCACATTTCCATACCGCAGTGCAGGGCTGAGCACAAATGCAGCAGCAATTCGGACTTGGAAACAGTCTTTCCTTTCCCTCTCCTTGCTGCTGCCATCGTGATCAGACATGGTTTTGTCAGCCAGCTCAGCAGTCGGTTGCAGGTAGCTGTGGCCAGCGGAGGAGGCGCAGAGAAATGGCTTTGCTGCTGGCTCGTGATTTTTGAATCGTTGTTGCCATGAAGCACTGGCACAAACACCCCATAACTCATGGCAGGAGCAGCTGTCAAACAGTGCCCCATGGGCTGCAGGAGATGCTTCCGTGGGTTCCCCTGGCTCTTCTGCAGTCTCAGGTTTATTTGATCTTCTTATTAGTCCTCATCAAGTCTACCAGTTCTCCTTGTGAGGCTCCTTTCGTTAGGTTGTGATGTTTCGCTTGGTTGTAAAAACAGCAACGAAGGTGCCTTTTAATATAGTCTGCTGTAAACTCATGAGTCATGAAAGTTTCCATGCTCATAGCTGCTAGGCTGGAGCACACTCTCAGCGTGGTAAACCACACTGCGGAGCTGGAAAGCTGCTACCGAGCCACTTTCGATGTTTCCAACCAAGAAAATACAGAGTTTTATTCAAATCCATCTCCTTCAGGAGCCTTTCTCTGCACTGGCACCACTGGAGAAACCAAAGCAAGATCTTTTGCTTTCACTGGAGCATGAATTTTCTCATTGCCTGATTTGACCGCTTGTTGGGTTCCTCCTGCCTCCTCCTCAGCCTAATTCATTTCAGCAAGCCAGGAGCTGACTTTATTCTTTGAGCAGCTGGGTACTCCCATGACTATGTGCTCTTATTTCCTTTCTTCTTAGTTGCAAAGAGTTGCAAATAAGCCACTGAGATCCTGTAAAGGCAAACTCTGCTGTCCCATCTTTAGTCTTCTTTTATAGATTTTCATTCCCCATCCTTTCCTGGAGGTATTAGAAAATGTACAAAGATTAAAACTCTTATTTTTTTTGTGGTACCAAAGCCATTTAATTAAAGTGACCCTGCTATTACAAGCCGAGCAGCAGCAGGGCACATATCAAGAATGGTCTGCAAGGTTGTTCTCTCATCCTGTCTCTTCCCACTTTATTTCCCATAATTTTCCAGATCAGGCACACATCTGTGGCTGTCTGGGGGATGCCGAGTACCCTGTGTGTCAGGATGTGTGCTCAGATAGACAAGACCTAGGCATTTAGCTACTTTTTTTCAGCTAGTACAGCCTGCTGATGGGCCTGGCTGGCAGGTTTCTAATCCTAGCCTTGTTCTTGGTGCTCTGGCCCATCCAGCCAGCAAGTGGGTGCTGGATGTCGCTGTAACAGGGAATGGATGGTCTGAGGAAGCAATCTGAGGAGAGCAAGCGCACAGCTGAAGAGTTCTGTTACCCACTCTATTAGCCAGCCCGCTGAGCCCTTCTGAATGCCTTTCCAGTCTAATCATGTACCTCTTCCAGTCCTCCCTAACGAGTGCCAACACGTCTCCCCAGAGTGGGTTCTAACCTCAGCGAGCGGAGGGGCTGGGAGCCTTGGCAGAAGGGCCAGGAGGTTGCGGCAAGCCCAGGGAGAGGGGAGGCGGGAGGGATGAGCCCAGCCCGCGCAGGGACAGGACACCAGGGGTCCGTGACCCCTTTGATGCTGCAGACCCCGGGCCAGCGCCAGGGGGTAATTACACTGCAGTGAGGGCTCCGCTCCCACAGGAGCTGAAGGAATTATGTCTTTGTTCTTGTTTTCTGCTTGGTTACAATTGAGGTTTTCACCATCTTTTCTTTCTTTTTTTTTTATTTTTTNGGAGGTTTTCACCATCTTTTCTTTTCTTTCTTTTTTTTTTATTTTTTTTTCTCTAGGGACCACCTGGCTCAATGGGACAACCTGGCCTTGNCGCCTGGCTCAATGGGACAACCTGGCCTTGCAGGTGAACCTGGTATGAAGGTAAGAAAAAGTCCTTCATGCAACTTCTCTGTCAGACCAGGGAGAAATGAGTCACTTCTGTGTCTGCCAGGAGAGGATAACCTTGTGGGTTCACCATTGAGCAGCCACTGTAATCCACAAAAATCAAGTTTTAAACAAAAAAACAAGGTTATCTTTAAGCTCTTGCTTACAAATTCCTGAGCCCTATCTCTGTGCCAGAGGAGGGATGCTGTCTGTGTGGGGAGAAGCACCGTTCCAGGGATCTCCTGCCTCCAGAGCCAGCACAGGGCTTTGAAAATGCAGCTTGATTCTTTCACGGTGTGAAATGTGAGGAGTGAAGGGAACCCTTGAGTCCCAGAGATCTGGCAGCTTCTTGGTTGAAACAAGAAGGGTCTTGGGAAGGTCCCAAGTGTAAAAATACCCTCAGAGAAGATCCTGATACGGTTTGCAAGCCTCTGCTACCTGGGGACTGACCTCCACTGATGGTTGTTGAGGGGAAGGTGCCCTGCTCCAAAGCCATGAATGCAACTTCTTGTCCGCATAGAAAGGCCTGTAAAAAAAATAATCTTTTTGTTTGAATAAGATCCCTGTGCTTAGCAGCTCAGAGAGAGTTTTATTTTATTCTGTCCCCCTCTTTGCTTC
The DNA here is from genome assembly GCA_013389825.1 of Crypturellus undulatus. Lineage (NCBI taxonomy): Eukaryota > Metazoa > Chordata > Aves > Tinamiformes > Tinamidae > Crypturellus > Crypturellus undulatus. The sequence goes on from VWPW01000171.1 coordinate 39,599, forward strand.
GTTTGAAGGATCACTCTTGTGTGCATAGCCTTTGAACAGGCTGTGTTTGGGGATTAAATGCAATTTCCTCTTTGCTGTTCTTCGCTCCCCACCCCCACTGCCGTCCTGTGCCATGTTTTCCTTGGCAAATCTTCTGACATTTCGCTGGAGCTACTGTGTCTCCGGCGTCCTGATACTGCACTAGTGTTTCGGCTCCTGTGCTCCTGCTGCCCCTCGGCGCCTTCGCTGCCTTCCCGGCTAAAGTCCCCGGTGAGGGTTTGCCATCAGCAAGCAGTTTGTCCCAATGTCTCTGCCTCTTTCTTTTTAGGGTGATCCTGGGCAGTTGGGAGTTCCAGGAGAGCAAGGCCTCATCGGTCAAAGAGTGAGTGCAGTTCCCGTCAAACTCTGCTATAACACTTCCCTATATCCTCAAAATGCCGTTTTCCCTGTTTGCCCACAGCCTGGGCAAAGAAGCCCTGATCTGGGAATCCTGTAACCCTCCTGCCCCTTGGCGTGATAGAAATACTTTCCTCACGGGGGCTGTCGCCCACGTCCATGAGCCTCTCTGATGCACAGAGCTAGGGACTGTCACAGCCTCAGTCATCTGGGTGAGCAGCTGGAAACTAAAGGTCACAGAGAGCTCTGAAAATAGTTCAAGGGGAGATCTCCATATCCTGGCCGTTTTCTGTGAATAAAACAGTTGTGCAGGAGCCACCGATGAGAAAGGAAGGCAGCCAAAGCACTCGGAGAGGCCGGAGTGTGAAAGGGGCTGTGTGGGAACAGGCCCGGTCTGTTCGCACGCGGGGAGCGGGCGGCCTCGCGGGGCAGGGAAGCGCTCGGCAGAGGTTGGCATTAACTGGGGGAACACTGGCTGCACTGTGCGTGCGTGGGAGGGAGCCAGGCGGGCATGAATGCGGGGATTGATGCCGGCAATGCCACTTGTCCCTGCTTGGGACTAGAGTCAGTTGTTGCAGCCGGACGGGGAAGCCCCAGGTTAAATGAATACAGGCTGAATCCTCTTTTCCACCCGGGGAAAGAGGTCTTTCCACAGGCCGGTGGTGGGGACTGTGCAGGAGAAAATATGGCTCAGAATAAAGCAAGAAGTTGCCTTTCTTGCTCCAGGAAGGGTTTGCACAGCGCCAGCTTCCCCTGCCCGGGGGCATCGGCACGGAGGTGTCACCCAGTCCCAACTGCCGCTCTGCAACGCTCCCTGCTAAAAGCTCCCAACCAAAAGAGGTTTGGACACGGCCTTATGTCTCTCTGCCTGTCTGTCTTGCAGGGAGAATCAGGGCTGGAAGGGGACAGCGGACCACCAGGCCCGGATGGTGTCAAGGTAAACCTTGCTTTGTGCCTGGTTCCAACAGTCGCGCGCCATCCGCGCGCTCAGGCCCATGGTGTTCCCGTCAGCAGGCAACGGGGGGCATTGGAAGCCAGGGCAGGTATTGGGCTTACTACATGTGTGCAGAAGCATCTCCTGCTCCCCTTGCTGGCCAGGAGGCAGCCCCCTCAGCCACGCTTGCTCCTAAAGGAAAGGTCCCTGCTGCAGTCCTACCTGGCCAGTGTGGCCTTACCTTTAAGTGCCAGTGGATCTCAGTGCTGAGGACCTGATGGATGCTGGATGGTATTTCCAAGCTCCATAAAAGACTCTCCCTTCATCCATTAGGCTTTTACTCAGGCAATTGGGAGTCATTCGGGGACTAAGTTCAATGCACGTGATGTTCCATCCTTCTATTACCTGCTTACACCTGTTAAAACCACTACTCTCACCCCGAGCTGCATCCCTGGCAAGCAGGAGTCACACAGGACTGTGGGGGTGATGGTTTTTTTCCACTGCTTGTTCCTCCTGCGATCTCTCTTGCTTATTGTGCATTTTAGCTGATTCGTTTTTCCATAGATTAAGTCTTTCTTCTCTCTGCTCTGTTTCTGTTACTCCTTTCAAGGCTGAGTTTTTCTTGGAGCAGGAATTGCAAGGACCATTTCCGTCCCTTCAGGGGTCATATTTCTGCCTGGCATTAAGAGGCCTGGCATGGCTTGCGGCTCCCCTTCCCTGTTGATGCATAGCTGCAACCTTGGGAAATTTGGGATCCAGAGGCAAGGTGCTCTGGTGCAAAGTTGTCCCTTGTCTGGTATCCCCTTGCTTCTCAGATTTATGCAACAATTTATTTTGAAATAAGAACTAAGGATTTTTCTTTCCTGCAAGTTCACATATTGTCAAATTTAAGCTGGGTAAAGCTTTGATTTTTACAAAGGATTCCTCATGTTTCACTGCTCTTCCCACATTTTTGGCATGGGATCAGCTCTTAAGAAAGGTCAAGTTCTTCAAAGTCTAGTTTCCAACAATTTGTCTGGTTTATTTGAGTTTGCAGATTAAATTTCCAGCTAATCAGGGATTCCTGGTCCTGGCAGGGGAAATCAAGAATCGTCCATCATTCTGCCCCACACCACTGGCCATAACGTTGCTCATGAGTAAAGAAACCAGATCCCCTTCCTCTTGGCAGCATCCCAAATGCTTACTCAGGTCTCGCATTGCCCTGCATACGTAGGAGCCCTAGGGCTGCTACTTTGCCTGTGCAACAGGGCTCTGATTTCTACCCTTGTGCACCCGGCCTTTCCACACAGGCCAACACATTTGTTCCATGGAAAGAGAAAGCAGCCGGTCCCACAACAGTTTACTGCTTTGTTCTAGTTAAACTCTTTGCCGTGCGTCTCTATTTCTCCTTATCTCTGAATGTCAGGCTGAAGGATTAAAGAGTCTGAAGACCTTTGTATTCTCTTGCTCCTCTGTCCTTAAGGGGTCTTGAACCAAACCTGATCTTTTCAGCCTAAATGTGCCTTGGCTATGCAAGCATTTCTTTATGCATAAGAGCCGCACTGTGCTCTCAGCAGCGCAGCTGCAAATCAGGAATCACTCCGTGAGGACCAGTTGATTACCCAAGTGTCGGTGCTGCTGGGAGTACAGAATTGGCTCTTTCGGTTGTCTCCATAAAATCATGTGCCATCGATTGTAATAAAAGTGATTGGACGTGATACCTACTGCTCCAACCACAAATCCTTTGCGGGGCAAGATGACATTGTTTTGCAGAGTGTTTATTTGAGCCCTGGGCTGCTTCCCGCCCAGCAGCAAGTGCCAAGCGGGTGATCCTTACAAACACGTCCTGTTAAAAATCCTTCAGCATCCTGAGCTCATCCTGGATGAGGCAAGGGAGTCTCTCAGACTCATCTGCCTCTCTCATGCACGTGGGAGGCTCGGGCCATATTGCAGGAGGAGCAAAGGGTTCAAATTACCCTGTGTAATGGGGGAGTTCCTCCTCCTGCAGCCAAGAGACTTAAAATAAAAAATAATAATAATAATAACTGGTTTTCCTCATTTTGTTAAATGTCAAGTGTGTTATGACTCAGCCTCATTCATCCTTTTGTCTGCAGGCTCTCTTCTTTCCCAACTCCTGAAATATTAATTACGTGGTGGGTTTTTTCCTTGCAAGAGTCCTGTATGGTGACCCGAGTGCTGTGTGGGTATGAAGAGCTCACGCCCTCCTCTCTTCCGCAGGGAGACAAAGGAGAGCAAGGCCTGGAAGGAGAGAAAGGAGAAAAAGGCAATGAAGGGCTGAAGGGAAAAGAAGGCCCTCCTGGATATCCGGGAATCACAGGTGTCCGAGTGAGTCTGAGAAACCAGCTCGCTGGTCTCCGTCGGCCGGTCCGGGGGGTTCCTGTAATGCCTCGTGCTCTCCTCCCTATCCGCGTGTGTAAAATTTAAGCTCTGAAGGGCATGAGGAGTCTTGGCTCAAGAAATGTCCTACTCCCCTCTCCTTAGGGTCACCGCACGCATTCCCAGACCAGCAGTTGCATCCTGGCCTGAAAAAAATCAGGGAGAAGTGCTGGGCGCTCTTGCCTAAATCCCTTTAACCCTCCTCGGGTGTTGCCCGTGCCCTGCCGAGGTTTTGCACCTTGTCCCGGACAGCAGGCACAGCTGAGCTCCAGGGTGCAAGGACCAGCCAGGTCACCTGCACAAACATCTTTTTGCAACAAGAGGACAAAAGAAAGCTGGTAGCGTTGTGCCTGGAAGGCTGGATTTCCTTTAAACTAGCAAAAAATACAGAGGCCTGTTTTCTTTTCCTTTTCCTTTTTTTCCTCAAGGAGAGCAATTACTGCAGATATTAATATTATTGTAACAGGACATGGTGTGTTGCAGCAAAACACCTGGTATTTCTTGAGGAAGATGCAGAGAACAAACCAGAATCCGTTGCTAGGACAAGGAGTCCTCCGAGATGGAGGACAGGATGGCATGAAGTATGTTATTTTTTGCAAAAATGTACACCCAGGAGAAGGATTGATCCTTTAATCAGGATGCGGATTCGAGACGTGGGCTGCTCCTGTGCTTCCGCACAACCTCTGCGGCCCGAAAACCCCTGGCTCTCGCCCCAAGCCTCTTTGTGCAGCCTCAGCATCCTGGAAGGGACAAGTGGCCCGAATTTGTCAGGCTGATGGTGGCACCCAAAATGCCACCTCGGGTCACCAGGTATCGTAGTGCCCAGGGGAATGCTGCCTTCTCGCTGCTGCCCAGGTTGTTTTTCCTTTCAGTGACGCTGTGGCTGTGCAAAGGAGAGCAGGAGGAAGGGTGTGAGGGAATGGAAGCAGCAAAGGGGTTGGACTCATGTTATTTTTGGGTTGAGGTTGGGATTTTGAGCTCTGACTCGACTAGAAAGTGGAAACATTGGCTTAATACCGTTGTGCCGCTCTGCAACACCATAAATGTGCAGCGGAGGCTGGAGAGCCACCCCAAATAAAGCCGCGCTTGGCCACAGCCCCCCATGCCCACAGGGAGCTCTGTGCTCCCCACGGTTGGGACGGTACCATGGGCGCCGGGTGGCATCTGATGTCCCGGCTCCCTCTGCAGCTTGGCACGGCTCGGTGTCCGCCTCGGCACACGGCCTTGCATGCGCTGCGCTCCTGGCTGCCCCTCGTGTTTGTGTTGCACATGTTTAAGGACCAATAAAAACACTAAAATTACGAAAAAGCCATATTAAGTTATAGCACATAAAATATAGATTCATGCAGATTCCATCCCTGCTGTTTGCCAGCATGTCCCTGGGAACATGATGCCGTTTTCTGTTTTATTATTAAAAAAAAAGTCAATAGAGCCAAGATTCTTGTTCATAATCACTCTCCTTTGTTTTTTTTTTACTGTGCAGTGCTATATTTCCATCTACTATTTTAATATGCTTCCTTATGTCTAAACTCCAGCAGACTGAGCCCTGCATAAGATCAAGAGAGCGGTGCCTCCTTTGCCAAATGCCGGGCCATAGCCTAATTTATAGGCCATCATTCCTGCCCCTACCAAGGAAATGTAAAGATGGAAGCCCCCGACAGAAGTACAAAACCTTTCTCTGTCGATACTTTGAGGACTTTTTTTCACAATCTTCCCATGGAGAAAATGCACAAATACCAGTGGGATCTTCCTGAGGTTTCTGCCAAAATAAAGTTTGCAGATGAGAGGTGCAAACCACTAAAGATAACATAATCTCCTCCTTTTTGAGTAAGTGTTGGAAGCTGGAATATAAAATCACTCTGTCTTCTGTAAAATGGATGCCCTAAAGCCACCTTGGGCACAGCCAGCTACAAAAGTCTATGATGGAAAAAGGTTTCCTAAGGCAGCTGGACAAAGTTAAGGTCCTGTTAGGGAAAAATATTCCCCTTAGGGCAAATGGAGAGGCTGCATGGTGACAAGCTCTTGTGCCAGGTTCCTAAAGACCTGTCCCATAATGTGACACCACCAGGGAAGAAACACTGGGCGTGATGCAGACATGGAGCGTTTCCACCTTGTGCACGTTATGTATGTTTTTAATACAGCTGATGTGATATATGCGTGATAGTGATACCAGTTTAGATGGCTTTAAAGTAACCTGCGTCTTTAGTTATCGCATCTTCAGCAGGTCTCTCCTGGTGTGGTATCCAGGAGTCTCACAGTTGTGTTTCGTTGCGCTCCGTGTTTGCATCCGTCATGTTTTCCCTGGTCTAGAGACAGCAGCTTCAGCTCCAAACTTGTTAAAGTATCCTGAGCACATTCAGACATGGCAGGATCTTCCTGACCTGTAGTGGAAGAGAAAACACCCATGTACATGTGATTTGTCTAGGTACCTGTATCCAGCCGTCATATAAACTGACATGGAGCTGGCTGGAAGCCCAGAATCTAGTGCACCTTCTTTTTGGAAGAGGTTTATGTAAAGCTGGAGGAAGCCAGTGCCCATCCATAATCACCGACACAGAGACTGCTCCAGGTCCTGCAGTGCCCTTTGTGCCAGCAGTGGAGCGATGTGCCAAGATTGCCCTCCATGGCCATCAGAAATCCCCTTTTCAGCACCAATCTCGCTGCAGCTGCAGCGTTTTTCTGAAGAAATCTCCGTTACTCCATGGACATGTTTAGTCTTAATCTTTATTTTGCTTATGTTCAGAGGAATGTAGCTCTTTAGTGTCAAGTGTCCACTGGCAGATGTGGGAGACAGGATGGCTGATGGCTCTGGCGTGACGTGGCTCTTCCTGGTGCATTCCCAGTCCTTCCTGCACATGTGCCCTGGGAAAAGGCTGGCACTGGCAGCTCCCCAGGGAGCTGCAGAGCAGGTAGGAGCAGGGGAACTCAGCAGGACACGTCCAGACTTGCACTACACTCGCTGGAGGGAAGCATCAAGCATCTGCTCTGCCCTTTTGGGTCTTGCAGAGGAGAAACTTTGGCCCAGCCAGTGCTACAGCAGGCCCAGGTCTAGCGTTAGTGAGCGAGATTTTATTTTCCAGAAAGCTGTCACGATGCTGATATAACATTCCCGAGTGCGACTGAGCTCCCCTTGGTGCATGAGGAGCAGTTTTCAAAGATTGCTCGCTTTATCTTGGCTCTGCCGCCTCCAGCATTAACATATCTGAAAATCGGTTTCCACTGCGGTTTGCAATCACAAACAAAAGCAGCAGGGAGGCCCCAGCCGCGTCCCCAGGGGTAGTTTGTCCACGTCTCAGAGCCAGTGGATTTCAGCAAACAAACCTGGCAACCGAAACGGGCCCTGAGTCTCACAGCTGTGGCTGGCAGCCCTCAAGGCAGCTGGAGCCACGAAACACGAGTATCCTCTATCTCTTGGTCACTTTGTCCAAGTTCACGCTGCTCCGTTCAGCTCCATTTCCTGCTCAGCGGAGGGACAGGCCAGTTGTCCCTCTGGTAGAAAGAAGGAAATTGGAGCATCTAACACGTTGCAGCCCAGCTTAATCTCTGGTTGAGATTGTAAAGCTCAGAGCAGCGATGTGCACCTCTTAAGCTGCCCTCTTCTGTGTGATCACCTCCCGGGGGTTTCCTTTCATGTCAATTCTTTGCCTTTGGTTGATCTTGACTCTTTGCTGGACTTGGTCATCAGACCCTCCGTTTTGCTGCTTTTCTCTAATGTGATCTATTTGAGCATTGAGATCTGATAGTCTTTGCACTTCGCAGAGTGCCAGGGAGTGTTTTGGGCCTCTCGGTTCACAGTTGCAGACACAAGTCCTGACGGATCTGGGATCAGCAGCGCCAGGAGCAGGAGCAAGAATCGTCCCCTGGACATTCAGGCACTCCGTATGAATAAGGCAGGATGTGGATCCATCTCCACAGTTAGTGGGAGACCAGAAGACCAAAGAGCACTGGGAAACCTGATGGGACCTGCATCCGTGCCACAAGCATCTTTGGTTTGCCAAAGTACAGAGCTAATTTATTTACTAACCCCTGACTATGATGGGATAGTGTGACAGTGCCCGGAATATCCAGATGACGTCGGAGTGCAACGGGCACTTGTAGTGAATCCTGGCTGCTTTGTCCATCCTGCTCTTTGCCAAAGAGGCGAAGAAACAAAATTCAAAGTTGCTGACATGGAACCAGCACCCCAGATCCAGGCAGGTCATCACTGAGAGTAACTGCCCTCTGAGAGGGCTCCCCTCTGCCACTGCCCCTCTTGATCTCCAGAAACACAGCAGTTTTTCCTTGGAGGCCAAGTGAGGAGCCGGTGGCTGTGTGGAAGGCCCAAGCCAGTTGGCAGGAGCGGGGCAGTGGGTTTCCAGCTGCTCTCCGTAGCTGCGGGCTGTGGTTTTCCTAACGTGCTGGTGGTTGCACAAGGCAGACATCTGATAGCGAGGTTTTTACAATTCCGGGAAAGGAACTGGAGAGCCTGTAGGTAATGAAATGCAACATGCTCCAAAACAAGAAAATCCCTCGTTGTTCAGCAAAATCGGGAGCGGAGTCCTTTTCTTTTTCCACTTCCTTTTTAACCTGAAATCCTATCTGCAGTGCTGTTCAAGCCACGTCAGGAGGCAGAGAGCCTTTTAGCCAGACCCTCCAGTTGTATAAACTGGTTACATCAGAGCGGCGCTGGCTGCTGCCCTCCCTGCCGCGCAGTGCACTCGCGCACCGAGATCTCCAAAGGCAGAGAATTCCTTCACTGAAGCACCACCAGGTCCAGGATCCTTCTGATTTCTCTCCCTTTCCAGAATTGCCCAAGGCAGAGAAGGCAAAATAACGAACCTGGATGGGGGTGGATGTCTGAGAAGGGTTAGGGGACAAACTTGCAAGGATCTCAGCCCTTTGAGGAGGACAATCTCCATCTGAAGCATGGAGACTTGCTGGCCTGGAGTGTCCATCTCTGAGCCGGGAGAGCTGCTGCAGAAACACCGTGGGCTTGGGCTGCTTTCTAGGCTGTGCTATGTAGGGACAGAGATGGAGCTAGCTTTTGTTTGACACACTGCTGCAGCCTAACCTTGTCCAAACATCACTTAGAGCAGAACTCGTCTTAGAGTGGTTTTCTGCTCTTTGTTCTTTTCTGTTTCCTGCCTCTGAAAATACGATTCAAAGGTTTTTCTTTATTTGCATCAAAGTGCCTCGCTCTGTTGCTGTTGAATCCAGCCATTCACTCCAAACACATGAACTCAGCCACAGCTGGCAACATCACAGCCCTTTCATGGCATTTGCCCCCTGAAAATACCGAGGCTGCCGAAGAGCAGTCCTGGAGTCACTTCTGGTTTTAATCTGTGTTGTCCATGCAGGAATCTGCACCTTTTTTTTTTTTTAATGTGCTGAGCTGTTTTTTCCTGGAAAAGATAGTTTTCATGCCATGGTCTATGGGCTGGCCAAGGAGCCCTTATTGCAGGAAGCATCTTCAACTCCCTCAACTTAAGGACATGGGGTTATTCTCCATCAGCACTGGAAGGAATGGAGAATATGGACCATGTGCTTGGGGAAGTGTTGAGGCAGAGCCATGCGGGAGGAAGGACACGACAGAAGATGCTTTTCCTGCCGGCAGCCCATCCTTTTCAGTAGCTGCTGCATCGGCAGGGCCAGTTCCTATGCTGGAGTTGAGTTTCTATAGTGGAACACGTCTGCTCTTGGCCATGGTATGTCATTATGTAATAGCCTTGGAGCCTTGGAGTGTCGTTATGAGCGTGGACAAACATCCAGCAAAGCCATGAGCAGGTACTTCACCTTGCACCCGCGATCAAAGGGGAACAGAGCTGATTAGGAAGTCAAACACAGTTAAGGTCTTTGCTTTGAGCAGGGCTAGAGCAATGCCAGGGTGAGTGCCGCTGTGCACAGGGGCAGCCCACAGGCCTCCCCTTCCCTGCTGGAAGCAGCTTTGAAACCCCTGTGCAATGCAGGCTTGAATGCAATCAGCTTCTCCTCTTATTGCTAGAATAACCAGTGCATCTCCCACAGCCTCTCTTCAGTCCCTTTTCTAAACATCTCATTTTATGGGGTGCAACATGCAGGGTTTTGTTGTTTGAGGGCTTTTTTTCCCCTTCTCTGCTACTCTGGTACCTCCCTCAGTCCATCAAGTCCATTGAAACCCTCGGAGGGGACTGTGGCAGCTTCCGAGCACCAGGAATCGTGCAGTGACTCACCGCGTTCCCCGGGGCCGGGGAAGGCGAGCGCGGTTGGCACCACGCACCAGGAGGGGCCCTTTGCCCTCGCGGGGAAGCAGGCAGCTCTGCCCAGTCTATAGGCTGCTTGGGAAGGCAGGCTGAGCCCAGCTGGTCTTCGTTTAGTGTTAATAGGAGCTGAAATGAGCCAGAATTTGAAATAAATCCCGTTGACTTGGCACAGTTTCTTTCCTGACTCAGACGAAGGAGACGTACTTTCTGTGCAGCTACTCCAAGATTCCCCTCCTTATTGAGAGAGAGGATTTCATTCCCCTCCTCTTCCACAGCCCCAGGGCGTTCGTGTCCTTCAAAAGGAAGATATTAACCCCTAGTGTCTCGAGGAAAGCAAAAAGATGCAAGTAGGACTCGTTAGTGCGAATAGGAGCTATACTCCCCACGTGCTCACCCTGTTCCTTCCTTACTGGCCCTCAGCCCGCACACAGCTTCGCTCTTTGGAGGGTTTTGGTGTCATCTCATGCAGAGGTTTCACCATCCAGAGAAGATGATGCTTTTCCTGTACATCCTGTCCATCCAGCCATGTTTTGGTGGCACCTTTGCACACTGTTGTGTTGGAGATAGGGAAATAGGGGCAGAGAAAAAAAAAAAAGTTTTCCCAGAAAAATAAATGAGCAGCAGTTCAGGTCTATGAGACCCGACCGAGCCAGCTCAGAACATGCAGTGCTGTTCTGCATCCTCTTTTCTTTGCTGACTTACCCTGTGGCTGCTTAGAAAAAAGCAAACTCTATATCCACTCAGATAGACTTCCCATTCCTGAAACCAGGATTTCACATATTTTAGAAAAGCGGGAGCTCAGACGGCAACATCTGCATACAGATGAGAACTTGCGACCTTCCACTCAAGCAGGGAGTTTGGGATATGAGATTTTGGGTTAGAATTCACATTTTAAGCTGAGCAATTCAAGTGAAAGGGTAGTCATACGGATTTTAGCTGTACTCTTTCCATCCAAGCTCTTTTTATAGGATTTCCCCACTATGCTTTTTCATTGAATTCAGCCAGCCAGCTCTACCTGTGCTCCCCATGAGTTTGGTTTCCCCAAGCTAACCAATGACCTTTGTTTTCCCCAGTGAAAATGAAGTCCCAAATGAAGTCCTTTTAACCCTAAAGTACAATCGGGTCTTTCTTCTCGAGAACAGTTGAGTCCTTCTTCTTTCCCCATATTCCTTCAGGAGCTGCTGCCGAGTCTCCTCCTCTCTCACTCTACTGCTAGGCAGAGAGATTATGAAATATGGTTCTTATAAGTCTGAAACGTTTATGTCTTCAAATGCCCAGCTCCAATAATCCCACTAATTTCCTGAGAGTTTGTGAACTGTCCTCTATAGGGGGAGGCTTCTCGATCAAAGGTTATTAAGCAGAGTTTCTCATCTGGAGACGCTGCTGAGCAGTAGGAAATGATACAGGGCTTTTTCATTTCCCTTTAAACAAGCTGGTTGGCTGGATCTTGAACAAATATGGGCATGGTCCTACTATGTTTCTTGCTTTGTTACCTTTATTGCTGCTTTAGTTCTTCTGTCTTCCCAACTTCCGGAGCCTCAGACTATCCCCATTTTTTTCCTTCACCATTGGCCTTCTTTTCTCTTTACTCAGTAGCTGTGTTCTGGTTCTGTTTTTTCCTGTCTCATTTTTGGTTGAGAATAGTCATCCTCAACCCCAGGCTTTCCATCACTGGCACCTAGAGACGTTCAAAATAAGTTCATAGAATCATAGAATGCCTA